>BSBK01000711.1:537500-795000 GCA_027943335.1 Chamaecyparis obtusa
TAAAACCAAATTAGGGGCTTGGAAATCTTTGGAGATTTAATTAGAGCCAATGAATCAAGCTAAAGAACAGCTGCAGGAAGACTAATCTTGGTACTCCTTGTGTTCCCTGTATTGAAATCGGAGATTTTATTAACAAAGGTGTCCAATAGTCTGCCTTAAACATTGAAAGAAGACAATGAACAAACATTGCCTCTAACAAATGTTCAATATTTTTCCCACACAGACGGAGTTTTAAATCTTGAAGACAAGCCAGTGGATTTCCATATCCACATTCATTAAGGCTTTACCCAAATTTGGATGGAGAATAAGCTCATCCACAAAAGCCTGACAAGTAATATAATTAAATGTGATAAGCCAGTGGATTCCATATCCGCATTCCTTAAGGCTTTACCCAAATTTGGATGGAGAATAAGCTCATCCACAAAAGCCTGATACAAATAATATAATTAAACGTGGAACATCAGTCTAGCATGCAAATGGAATGTCCAGTTTCACAAATCAATTCGCCCTTGCATTTTACTGAGCTAAAAAAACGTGTTGCATAAATCCTTCGCTATAATTTTTAAGTGACTATTTAATATTGGAAAGATGTCACCATTCAATCTGCAAAAAGCAGGATTCAATGTTATTGAATCATATGGGTAGAAGGAATTCATCAACTATCTCAAGAGCAATTATTGTTCAAAATGATACAGAAGAGAATGGCAGCACATTGCTTCAGTTCGGCAACAATAAAAATGGACCAAAGTAATACTTTTGTAGGATTTGCCAATACTGAATAATGTTAAAAATTGATACTATGGCTGTAGACTTGAAGAAAGTGTAATGGAAAGGAAACCAGCATAAGCACTGTAGTTGTCATAAGATTAAGAAAAGAAATGCAATTGGCAGGTGTAAAGCCAAATTCTACAACCTTTGCCAACATCCTCCCTGCCTGTGTCAAAATGAAAGCTTTGAGAAGAGGGTATGGCCATCCATCAAAGCGTAGACAAAACATGGCAGAATTCCTGGAAAAAAAATGTGGTCTCATGAGCTTACAATGATTGCAGTATAAGCACAAAAAGGCTTTGTTGTTAAAGCTTAAGAAACTTTCAGGCAATGCAATTGGCAGGTGTAAAGCCAGATTCAACAACCTTTGCCAGCACCCTCCCTACCTGTGATAAAATGGGAGCTCTGGAACAGGGTATGGACATCCATCAAAGCATGATGAAGGTGGATTTTTGTCAAGTATCATTGCTAGAAATGTTTTGGTAGATATGTATGCAAAATGTGGAAGAACGAACAAGGCACGTGAACTGTTTGATAGAATGCCCCAAAGAGACGATGTCTCATAGAATGCAATGGTCACAAGATTTGCAGTAAATGGATGTAAAAGGCTTTAGAAAATTTCAAACAAATGCAATTGTTAAGCATAAAGCCAAATTTTCTGCCTGTCCTCCCTGCACATGCCAAAATGGGAGCTTTGGAATAGGGTATGGACATTCATCTCAAAGCACAAAAGTAGGCAGATTCTTGTCACATATTATAGTTGGAAATCCGCTAATAAACATGCATGCAAAATGTGGAATCATAGACAATGCACCTGAATTGTTTGACAGAATGCCTCAAAGAGATGTCATGTCAAAAAATGAAATGAAATGATTGCAGAAGTGCACAAAATGGATTTTGCAAGGAAGCTCTGTTAGACATCGAAACCTCCACCCAAATACTGCATAAGCATCTCATCTAAATAGCCAGTAAACTAATCTATCCAAAACTAAAACTCTGTCAAAATGCATTGGTGTTTGAATCATGCATGTGATTTACAAATTAACTTGCTCCAGCATACCATCCTTACAAATATTGAAAACTTTATTATATCTTTTATCCTCAGACCAAACCATTATGATACAACTTTGAGGAATTTATGCAGCTTACAGCAAGTAAAAAAAAAATTCATCAACCGGGGAAAATTTCAAAATTTTATTTTACGAAAAAATAGAATTGGTGGGTTTTCAAATTAAGGTCACAGCACAATGAATATTAAAAAGCGGGTCTCGAAAGATATTTGAGAGACCTTTGAAAATGAATTAATTAAAATAAAAACTGTGTTACAGAAATCAAAACCCTCTAGTGATTATAAAGCAATAATCTCTAAAAGCTTGCAACACTGCCAAAATCCTTTGAAATATATAGCTATGGCTGAAATGGTAAATCCTATTCAGTATGCAATTATATTTCGAAATACACAAACAGTAAATCAAAATCCTATTCAAAAGGCCATTATATTTCAAAATACACAAAACATTTCACCACAGATGCCATTTACAGGCCATTTCCAGCTACAATGAATGAAACAATGAACATTATCTTTTTAACAAAACTTCACACAGAAAAAAGCTTAGAAAGTGCAAATTTTATTCCCTGTAGCTAAAGCCAAAACTTGAAACCCTTATTCACACAAACCCCAAAACATAACCGGTTGATGATGAACATATTTCCATTGAAATCACAGCTGGAAATAATTTGGGAAGCAAAATGTTCGCATGCGAGGGAAAGATAAGGCCATCAACAGATTTTATTCCATCTTCTATTCAACTGTCAAACTGTTGAGATAAATATTTCCACTAATGCCAGAATCCCTTTAAGCATGCAGCTTAATATTGGTATGCATTGAAACATATTCTGCATAGCATATCTATACACCTAGATACTATTATTTCCCTCTTTCCTATCTATGTCTATACAAAAAAATGCAACTAAACAGGGCTTGAATCAAGATCCTATTCTCATTGAAACCCCCATAACAGTTATGAACGAACCATGAATATTTTTTATTTTCAATCTCACAAACAAAAACAGGCGAACCATGGAAAGGAGCTGCTCACCTTTTGTATTCTGCAAAACTCATGAATAAGCAAATAACTGCACAAAACAAATTAGGGCTTTGATAAAAATAAAATATATTTTCGTTTACATAAATTTGGAGGAAAAAACTAGACTAAATTATTTTATTTCAGCTAGTCCCGCAAAAAATTCAATCATCAAGAAAGTTGAGTTTGAAAAGCCTATTGGCAAATTATCATTGCCAGCCCTGTTGTGACCACAATGACCTCATCTGCACTAATTCCTACATGGAATCACCTTCCTGCATAGCATGAAGTATACAGATAAATACTTTGTATGAAAACCTAGACCATGATAGAAGCACAAAAGTTATATTAACAACATTGTTGTAGAGGAAGTCACGATCAGACCTTTGTAGTTGATGAGAAGCATCTCCAGTTGTGCACCATGGCATACAGAAACCCTCCACCCGCTGCATGCCCACACATGGCCGCAATGGTGGGCACATTCAATTTCATCATGAGATATATGACTCAGAGTTTCTAAGGAGAAAAGGGAATCTTGTGATGGTGTCTTCTTTCATCCACTCCAAGTCTAATTTGTTTGAGTAAAGCTTCCCATCATTGGTGGTGACAAGGGGTCTAGCAACCGACTGTTCAACGGTTTTCAAGGCTTAAAGAATGTCGAAGCAAGGCTCAGGAGTGAAACTCTGTTCACATTACTCCATGAATTTCAGGAGGAAGATCTTTCTGTGGTGCTCAAGGCTGCACATTTTTGTCTTGCAGGTTTTCTCCCATGACACACCATGCCTTTCCTGGTATGTCCTGCAATGATGGGAGTTCTTGTTAGAATGGAAAGGTATCTGTAAGAATTAATTCCATTCTGTGACTGATGGCTGGTCCAAGGCATTGAAGTATGTGTTTAAAGTGTGTTGGTTGTCGGTAAACTTTTCAGGCATTGGATGTCCAACTAAGACATCACGATTCCGGTGGGACCTCCCACCTATAATAGCGTATTGGCTAATAATCAAAATTCAAAATCTAATTATTATATTGAGTCAAACGTACATCCAGCATGCAATGTTCTGTTGTCAATATCTTATTTGCAATTATCTTCTCCTATTTGTCATCATATAGTGCATTTTTTCTTCTGTAATGTTAAATTCATGTTTTGGGGGGAGACAAACAAAAATTGCCTAATGAGGCTCAAATTACTTGTCAAAACTTTTGTAGTAGATGCTGTACTAGCACTTCATATTCTCTCAAATATGCATCTTAAAAGTCCAGAAACTTCAGTTTTAAAGGCAAGAAAGAACCAAATTAAAGAATATCCAAAAGAAGTGAAATATTTACAAGACAGAAATATAGTACATTGTGTGATGATGTATGCAATCACTACATATTTACAGGCATCAATTAAAATAACCTTCTTCTGAAGTAAACCTTCTAACCACAATAATATCCGGGGTTGTCCATCTTAGTAAAACCCCAATTGAGACAATCGTGAGACAATAAATTCACAGGAGTCACCTTTAAAGAACACCGAATGAATTCAAATAGTATCCATTACAAATTGTAACTAGTGAGCCAGAATGTGTCTTACTAAGCAAGATGTATTCTGACTGTAACTAGTGAACTGGAATGTGTCTTACTAAGCAAGATATATTCCAAATAAAATTATGCTTAAGAGAGCCTTACATTTAAGAAACATAAATGGGCATCATCATGTTTCCAAAAAACTTAAATGTAATCCAGTTTACAAGGATATATGGTAGATTTCAAAAAACAGAATGAATTAGCTTATTTCATACATACATAAATCAAACTATCATTATTTACTACCAGTATTTGTAAGTTTATGGAAGATATGATATACAATTGTTTCTTGACCGATGAGTGATAAGGGCTATGGAAGAGACATTAAGCATGAACACATCAGCCATAAGCCACCTCCAATCCCTTATATTGAGGTGCGAGTAAGGAACTCTACCTAGACCAATGGGTGCAAACAGAAGGAATGCAGGAAACTCTTGCCTTCTGATATAAATTGACTCGTAGCAACCCCAAACAACTCATTACAGCACTATTTTTAATCACAAATGACAACCATGAGTCTGTATCCATGCAAAATAATTGTTGTGACATTCAAATCCAGAACATACAGAAAGAAAAAGCTTCTGCTAATTCTCTATATATGTAACAGTAAAAGTACAAAAACTGATATGTTTCACCAGAACAAACAGAAAGCAACATTAATGTAGTTAATTCGAAGTTCCATTTTAGTGCAAATTGAACCCTTATACAACTATATTTGGCATAATTTGATTACCCTAGTGTCCAGGATACCCAAACAGCAAGGTCACACTCAAAACCTTGAGTCGTGACAATACATAAATAGTGCATATGCATAGAAACTTCTTGTGTGGTAGATAGACTACAAAACACCAAACTTTATTTTTAATTCCATGTGGAGTGCTTGCCATATAAATTGACAATTTATCAATGTCTTTACTTCTTAAATACAACCCAAAAAACCGTGCCCCCAGAAACTTGTTACTGTCATATACTAAGTCATTAACAAGCTCTAAGGGCATCAGAAGAGGGTTGTGTTCTCTCAGAAGTATCCCATATTTCAACTCCACACTGGGAGTTCAATAAGGATTCATCATTTGAGGCATACACCCTTGCGGGAATCACAGTTTCAGAACCTGCATTTGCATGTTCAAAGGTGCTAAATTCAACATTTGGCATATTTTCTGCCTGCTTTAGTCTTGCTTTCTCTGCTCTTGACCCTATCACTTGACCCAGAATGGAAGCTGCAATTGTGACTGCCATAGCCGTCTTTGGCATGTTCACTGCCTTCCTTAGCATTGCCACGAAAGGAATTGCAGAATGAATTGCAATAAACCAAGATGGTGAAAACTTTTCAGTGTGTTCTCTCCAAACACCTAATGGAATATTAGCAGCCATACCCAAAAGCCCAATTGCAAACATCTTTTCAGGTAATGATTTTGGCCTTAAATTCTTCACAAAAGCTGTTCTTGCTAATGCAGCCCGAGCGGCAACTATAGCAGGGGGGCATTTTACCTTCATTCCAGGTGGAGGTTGCATAAGATTTGCAACCAGTGGCAAAACCTTGCTCACAGCTTGATAAGATTTTGCAATTGGACACTGTCCTGTCTCTAGCCATTCTTTGCCAGTCGCCTCATGAAGGCCATCCTGCACAGTTACAGAAAATTATAAGGACTAAAGCAAAATGGTACAAAAATTTAAACAAGAATTGGTGAGCTTACCCAATAATAGCCAGTTGATTCAAATGGTAAGGGGTTATAATTCTAACATCATGGGCACATCTCACAGTTTTGGTGTACGAGCACAAAAAAAGTCTATTGATAAAAATCAGTATCTTTCAAAATCTTTTTCCTCATGATCTTACCCAACAATAAAATGGAATAAGTAGTCTTCACAAATAAACATAGCATAAACAACAAGTTGTATAAAGTTGAAATTGCAAAAATGTTTGAAAATGGAAAAACAAAAATCATGTAGAAGTCAATGTGTAATCTTTATTCACACTGTTTCACTTATTGTCATTGCTAAATAATAGAGAGCTCCACGTGTAAATGAATTGCCTTGGTCAGTTTTGTGCTCGAGTTTGTGAGATTTACCCGAGATACACAATTAAACAATATATAAGATATGGGAAAAAGTTTTGAGTGTTTGTCACATAGCAAATGTAGTCTGGTTTGGTTACAACCTAAAAACAACCTTCACCTATATCTACAAACAAAATGAGAAGGGCATCATCAATAGAAAACACTCCACAATCACATAGAATAATATTTTTAAGTTTATATGATTAAAAAAGCATAAGAACATAAGTGAAATCTTTTGAGGTAAAGTGTTCAACATGCATCATTCAACCAAGAAAGCAAATGTGCTTGAAACAATTTTAGAAAGCTAAATACCACACATGAATAACAGCAACTAGAACCTCCTAAGAGCAACTAGGGAAATGAAACGGGATGATGTAAGAGTTGTCAATATACCTACCACCAAGATACACCCCATTATATGAATTGCACAAACTATACACAGCCATAGAACTTTATGGATGAATTGTTTCTTAGATGTTATCTTACTTTCAAGACTCAAGTTGCAATGACACTTAGCAGCATCAGGCAGTAAAGACATGAAAATATACTCTTGTATTCTACATAGATTCATACATATGTGTGTGTGCGTGTGTGCATGTGCATGTGCACGTGCGCATTCACAGGTGTGCATGTGCATGTGCATGTGCACACCAGTGCACACACACGTGTGGGTAAAACTAAAATTGACCAAGTTAGATATGAACACTGATGTTGCATCTAAGTGGAAGCCTAGCTCATGGCTAGAAAACTAGAACTTGGGGACACCCATACCCCGCTGTTATTACCAGCTATAAATTTGATGGAAACAACCTCAATTGGAAGCAGATTATCATGGAATGACTTTTATGCTAGTTTGGCCTTATGCTAGCTTTGATTACATACCAGACTCAGAGGTAGACTCACGACAGGAGCTGCCTAGATATTTCCCTATTTTGTAGCTTTGGACTATATAGCAATGAAGGCACCCAGGTTCTATTTTATCATGGACTATGCAATCTAATTTTGCTACGAAATAATAAATTTAATTCCTTTTTTGCCAGGTTCAAATAAAAAGTATGACATGAAGATACTGAACATTGTATATTGCAATAGAAAAATGCCTAACTTTATTTTGGCATTCAAATTTTAACTTAGCCAGTTTGCATACAATTTGTACAAGTTTAGTTCATCTAATCATGTAGTATAGGACATGCATGTTACCCTCATCAAAATAAATAATAAGTACAAGAAGATAACAGTAACTGTACACAAAATTGTTAGGCAGCACCATATGCGCAATATGGTAATAAATCACAAAACATGCCCTGTTGTAGTCACAAAATGAAAGATCAATGCATTCGTAATCACTATATACAACAGAACTATCTAATACTTCCTAAACGTAGAGACCATAGCGTAATGCAACAAGGTTTCACTATTCACCTAGGTTGCAGCCAGAGATAAGCAATTAAACATACTTTCTAAAAAGGACAAAATGCAGAAATTGCCAATAAAAACTATAATGACCATGAATGCAATGCTTCAAAAAAACATGAGATTTAAAGCATACTGATCTTACAGTAAGAAATCAAAGTACGTATAAATAGTAAATACTAAATATGCCACAGTCACCTCTTTCCGTAGGTCTGGCTTCTTTTTTCCATTTGACTCTCCTTTCTTTTTTCCATTTGACTCTCCTTTCTTTTTATTTCTCTTTATGTTTTTATTCCTCCCCATGAAAGCATCAAAACTAAAAGAACCTCCAGGACCAAACGCTGACAGGCTAATAGTTGCAGCAGATGCTGCAAATGGATGAAATTCCGAGGTGGGAGCATTTTCTGTGCCAGACAAAGTTTCTGGATTAACTCGAACTGAGGACCTTCCAGAAAGAGGTACAACTCCATTGTGGCCATGAAAAAGCCTGAAAGCAGTCTCAAAGTTAGGTCCATCCTCAAAAATGGGACCCCTTACTCCTTCCACCTGCAGAGGCCAAACCAACACTGTCAGAATACCTAATAAAACACTCTAGGCACAAGTAACCACCTACAAGTTAATACAATTATACGAGTACATACAGAATCATCACCTGGAAAACTATACTAGTAATGAAAATTATATACAAAAGAAGTGGAAATTGAAATGAGAAACTCACTACAATTATCTATGCCTTAAAGTCTAATAAACATTCACAACTTGAAGAAATATCAACAAGAGAGTGCAACGTTAGCTTTCTTGCTAGATATATAAACAAAAATTGTCAATAATTGGTTGAAACTTAAAATATGATGCCCAGTGTGTTGATCCCTAAGTTTTGTTGTCCATTAGTGTCTAGCACTTAGTCATTTTCTAGGCAATGTTGGTCGGTCATCAGTGTGACCGAGCCATCTTGTAAAAGCCGAGTCATGGATAAACTTGTACATTTACTGAGCAGTAGTTACTACCAAGCAAGTCAGAGGTCACCGAGTACTTCAGTAATAGCCGAGCAGTTTATGCCAAGTTGTATAGAAGTGTCAGTGCCGAGCACCAATATATGAAGAACAGTTAATGCCGAGTGTCAAAGACTTCATATGCCAAGCAAGCCAAATTTGACATATGTGTTTGTAATGGCACAAACACTTAGGTAAATTGTTTTGGCCGACATCTATGCAATATTTAATATTTGTTGAGGGAATCACGAAGGTGGTTATGCCTTATAATTGTAATCATTAATCCCTATGTAAGCTATGTAGCCTATCAGATTAAGGGAATGCTTAAGCGGCATAAATAGAGAATCTAGATCGTTGATCTTGATCTAGGAGGTTGATTTGTTGTCTATATAAGATGAGATCTTAAACCCTAAAACATAGTATGCACGTGTATGAATGGAATGAAGGGGATCTCATTTACAGAACAGAGAAGTATTTTGATGTAGGTAGAGATCAGTCAGAGTGACCGAGCAAAGCAGTGAAGGGCAGAACAGAGATATATTTGATTGAGGAGATCAAACAAGTATTGGAAGGAGAAGATATGTTATCAGCAATCACAATGCAAACCAAAGGATCAGGTACTAAGACATTTTAGCAGGTGAATCAGGGTAAATCTCTTAACAGAGTGGTCCTCACAGGCCTATGTAAATCTCTTAACCGAGTGTTTACTTTGTTGTAAGTTTTAAATCCTTTAACCAAGGTAGATTGTATAAGTCTGTAAGCTCTTAACAGGGAAGACCCCTCACAGGGTAGATCATCAGTTTATGATCAAATTTTGTAGCCCTAATAGGCAAACTTTAATACAGCAGTAGTGAGGATTTGTGGGTGTCATTCGCACCCCAGTTTTACCTTTCAAGCGTTTCTAGGTAACCAAAATCTTTGTGTTATGTTTCAATTTCATGGATGAAGATTAGATTGTTAGATCTATTTCAGTATTGAATTTGATATTTATGATAAGTAAGTTGAATTTATGTCAAAGTGGAATTAATAGTAGATATCTGATTCACCCCCTCCCCCCTCTCAGTATCTCACTTTCCCATATTAGATTTCTGACAAAGTGAATAGGACAGCTACTCTTCATGCTTAAACAAACACTAAATACATATTCTCACGCGCATTTCTGAGTTTCTTCAGAAAAATGCAGCAACCTCTAGTTTATAATGAGAAACTAAGCATTTGTCTCAACTCTCCATGCTTGATCTCTTCTTCTCGAGTAAAGATTAGGCACATCATGCTTTCAAATTCGTGATTGATCTTGCACTGGCTCAATGTAAAACAGCATTCCCCTTTCAGGTAAAAGTGCTATTGTTATAGATTGAGGCTTAAATATTTTTGAGGCAACACACATATCTTCTCAACCGTGCAGGATGGTTTCCAACTAATTTTTAAGGCAACATGCACATCTTCTCAAATTTTCATCTACAGGTAACTAACTTGTCTCACTAAACCAAACTTGAGTACATACTCCTTTATCCACACAGTTGAATGCAACAGGTCAGTGACAAAGAAAACAGGTAAATTAATCTTTGTGCATTCAAATTTACCCCTCAAGTTGGACAGCTTAGACAAAACTAATCTGGGGCCAACAATGCTTTGGCATATAGAGCCATAGCAACCTAACTTGGATGCTCCTTAGCTAGCCTTGTGAACCTTTTATTACTTGGAGATAACAGGGAAAAGACTCCTACACATGAGTCTGATGGTGAACTAGAGTGAGTGAAAAGAAACCTGGTTCTAGTAAATCAAGGGGCAAAATTTTTGAGCTCTCGATGAAGAGTAATTTGATGATATTTTTCATGTGCTTTAGTTTGACAATTAATCAATTTGACCTTATGATGTGAATCAAAATTTATAAACCTAAGAGCAAATTTGGCTTCTGTTTATTTTTCTGAGGAACACAATATTAATATTCACTTATTTATTTTTATATTTTAATGTATGGTCATTTCCATGCTGCACTATATCCAAGGTACCCCAAAAACAACATTTCTCGTGCACAACCCATATTTGTACTTGTATCCAGGTAACACAGGGTAGCACAAAAGTCAAAACATTCCCTTTGCCTTGATTGCCTTTCATTCCTAGTTACCCATTTGTTGGCATACTGGCCCAGATCCAAGTCCAGCTCAAACCCAGTTTAAAAACTGGGTAAATTCAGCTGTGGAGGCCTTTCGGGATCTTGTAAAACAAGCCTGGGTTTGGCTGGGATAAACATGGGTGAGTCAGGGAAACCCACGGGAAAAAAAAAGGGCACTTTTTTATTATTAACTTTTTGCTCTTTTTCTACTTTTAATTTGACTGAAAAAGAAAAAGAAATGACCCTTTTAACCTAAGGGCCCGTTTGGTGCATGGAATACGGAATGCTGGATATAGTCAATTCTAGAATATGCTGCAATTCTGGAAGATACATATTCTCAAAATGATATCCGGAATATATATTGGCACCGTTTGGTACACCTGGAAGATGACTGAGAAGATGAGTGGATAAATCTACAGACAGATCTATCATTCAAAAGTTTTTCTTTCTTGCAAATGCAACATTTATGCCCTGCCCTAAAATGAATCTTAATTCAACTGTAAAACCTTTCAAAAGCTATGTCATATTGCGACAATTAAAAATGGTGTGACAAAGCTCAACCATAGGAATGAAACCCTGTTGGTTGTTCCGGCAGGCGATCAAATTCAGGTAAATTATTATATAGCAGATTCCTGTGATATTTATAGCAGATTCCATTTTGGGTAAAAGTTAGCAATGGCGGCCAAGGCAACAAGCCAGAATACCTTCATCTGGTGCCGCCAAGAATACCACAGGTCGGGAAAGCCGTGTATGAGCAACACAACAGGACCTGAAACGCCATTCATTCAGAGTAGCGAACGAAAATGATTGCGAACAGTGAATGAATTTCGGCGGAAAAAGGCACGCACACGGACGTCAAAGATTATGGAGCCCACGCAGACCCAGCAGAAATTATAAATTGGCATACCAAAAGTGGAATTAGAGCTCAAATTCTAATTCCACCTTTTCAAGTGGAAGATGGAATGCCCATTTTTTGGACAAAATTGGAATTCCAAAATTCCAATTCCAACTTATTTAGATGGACACAAACATGGAAGACCGTGTTCGGAAAATAGTATTCCAGAATTAGGGCCCATATTCCGTGTACCAAACGGGCCCTAAAAGTGTTATCTAAACCATTTTAAGCACAAACTCATTTTATCTCATTTTGAATGCAAATGACAGAAACCATTCATTCTTGCTAAACTTCAATTCATGCTTGTAAATGATGATGGTGGTGATTATCTTTTTGAACCATATGATGCTGCTTGCTGATTTTAAAATATTAACATTAAATGAATTACCTTTGTTTCAATTCAAGTTTTTCTTTGAATAAATTTTATAATTTCTGTATCTTTCTCATATCATTTTCCAAAATTTACAAAATATCACTACCAGATACAAATAACATACCCATATAATGTAATCCTCTTCGAAACACAGCAGAAAGTAAAACACCCTTCTAAAACAAAATTTGTGTGTGGTCACAGAAAGCGAGTGCACTACACAACAGTCAGAAAAAAGCATCTAGTAGATTATCCCATCAAATATTCAGTGAACAATAGTATCATAAGAATTCACTTATGATATGCTCGTGGGACCTGATGTAATCTCTGAACATTTTTTTATTACTTTCACTGCACTTAGAAGGGGAATAAATAGCTATTTGTAATCAAGGATCAAACCATACGTAACACTGCCACCCAAGGAAATTATTTCTAATGTTCTGAACAGGAACCATCATAAGTGCTAATAAACAGAAAAGGTCTAAAGATTAATTCTTTATAGTTGAAAAAAGTGAAACAAGCATGTAAACAATGAGAATCGAATTCAGGATTTGGGTGTTCCAACCTCTAGCATGCATATAAGGTCACTTAACGTCCCGAGCTTGGCCATATGATCAATGCCCAGGCATGGAACTTAAACAAAATATATAGCATAAATGGAAAAAAATAAAAAAAAATTCCGTGCAAATCAACAAAAGGAAGGTCTCATATCATTCATGATAACGATGACTGGCACGGTGTTGACCTGAAAAGCACCTTTACCTTTCATATGCAACTGATACAAATCCAAAAAAATTACAGAACGTTAGGAATTAGTGAGACAAAACAGCACTTACTGGCGTGGGAAATCGTATCGGCGAGGCAAAGCAAAAATTTGTGGGTTCGGTAATGTTCCTAAGAAAAGGGCACAATTCCACGCCCTGATCGATAAGCCTCTCATGCGGCGGCATGCCGTCGGCCATACGGACTCTGAAGAAGTAATCCATCTCCAATAAAAATTAAATCCGAAAAAAACCCTAGGAAAAATTCGCCTGCCAAGAGAACAAAAAAAGTTAATTCCTCGACCAATAACAGAAACCCTAACAGAAATATCCCCTTCCGCCAAATATTGACATGGAAGCATAAAAAACCCAGCCTAGCGCTAGAAACTTTACAGAATCCAAAAAAATGCAGAAATTCTACCGCGTAATCCCCTTAAATGCCACCATTTTTCGATCAAAACGGCCACAGCAACCCTTAGAGCCCCCAATATTTCAAAATACACGTACGTACAACAACCCAGTTTGACGATCATCTTCAAATTTTGGATGCAGGAAACCCTAGTATTTACAAATATTGACGAAAACGAACGCTGAAAACCTCAAATCAGAGATCCCTCACCTCGAAACGAAGAACTCGTAATGGCAGAGTAACTGTAGCCCGCTAAATATGGTCCAAAAATGGTGAATTGGGCGCTTCTGCTAGCGATCCGAGAATGTGTGTTTTCCTCGCTGCAGGCGTGTGGCGCACCTTACAAATGGATAATCTCTGCGTGTTCAATGCACTGACTACTGTCGCCCAAATCACCTACTGTATAGTTAAAAATCGATAAAATTGGTCAGGACAACGTGGCAGATGGATCGGACTTTTTCAATGCCGCCCCCATCGTTCGATTTCGAAGGCTTTGATCCTCACGCGATCGAGGCCGTGCAACGCAAACAACAATCCTGGAATCTCCCTAGGTAATCGTTCTTGTCGATTCAAGATATCTGTGGCCCCCAGTCACAAACTACCAATTCCCACTGGCCAATGTAGTTTTTTTATTATTTATAAAAGTTCCAGGGTAAACGTGCCCAATTTCGCCATTTTTAGAAGTTCCAGGGTAAGATTAAAACGTGCCCAATTTCGTCACCTGCTAGTTAATGCATTTTCACCAGCTTTAAATAGCACAAACTCCTCTACTAATTGGAATCCATGAACAGTTCAGCGTCTCTTCGATGTATTCAACTCAAGGATTCCTCCCCTGGCACGACGTGAAGATTGAATTTGTTAATTAAGCATGGAAAAAGATTGAATTGGCCACTTACCTGCTCCAAAGTTGAATTACACCGAAGCCAACCAGGGAATTTGTTTAAAAATTATTGCCTTCTACGGTATTTATCGTCAGAGTTGACTCGAAAGCCAAATGAGCAGTTTTTGATCCATCGACATTCATTCATTTTCTTTGCATGGAGAAAATAAAAATCGAAGGGTAAAGTAAACAAAAGTTTATCTTTTTGTAATGGAATAATAGAAGTGAAGCTTTTTAATTTCACGAGATTAAAAGATTCGTAGACTTGTTGTTCGTGCTTTGACAAGGGCTGATTTTTTAATTTGATAGGTTTTCCCATCTTTTTCTTGTTGAAAAGTGTGAAAAAGACATTCTCCTTAGTTCGACTTTCTGCCATAGGCTTTTGGAACTATAGTCAACAGCGAGTTATTAACTATCAATTAAACTATGTAATTTTAGACAATCAGAATTTTTAAATTTTATTAATAATATTATGTTTAGATATTTTATTTTATTTTTTTAGTTGGAGGGTTCAGACCTGCAAGGCAGCTCAGCGAGACACGAGCTACCAACCAGAGGCCATATGTTTAGATATTTGATAAAATAGAATTTTCAAAATTAATTTTCTAAAAGTTTGAGCCATATATATTATAGTTTGTGTAGTTTAATATATGACATTACATTAGTTCGTGTCTAATCTATTAGGCAACCAACATGTTTTAACTCCTAAATAAATTTTGTAATTTTAACTAATCAAAATGCAACATTTTTGTAATATTACATTTTAATATTTATCGTTTCTAAGTTATAAAATTATTTAAGAGTATTTGTTAAGCTTAGGGATGAATTTAAATTAATATTTTTAGATTATTTAAAATAGTTTTATAAATAGATTTTATTTTTATTTTTTTAGTAAATTAAAAAATATTTTTTATTTTTTTAATGTGAAGGGCACTTTTGAGTTAGTTTGTTTTCCTTTGTGGTTTGAAAAATTCTTGTATGTTCTTTACGATTTGGTTGTATAAAAAGTTGTTTTTATTAAAATTACTAATGGATTATATTCTATGATGATTTAGAATTTTGTGTAACTTTTTTTTAATAATTATGAACAATTTATTTGTTATTAATTTTGATAATAAGATAAAGAAAAATTTATTTAAATTAGATAATATTTAAATCATATAAGTAATTTATTTATATATAATAATTTTATGATATAGTCTTAAAGATAAATATTTATTTTATATACAATGATAAAATAAACAATTTTGTTTTAGTTTTGATTATTTATTCATTTTGAAATGATCTTTGTTTTAATTATGGAGTTATTTTAATTTTTTATTAAAAAATAATGAAATATGTGTATTTTTATTTTTATTTTATCTACTAATTTATATTGTTTTTTGAAATAAATATTAAAATATTATATTTAAATTAAATTTAAAGACAATATTTCTAGTTTATATCAAATAAATAATCTAATTAAAAGAATTGAATTTCAAATTTGATGCTTAATTAAAAAATTATCTTATTAGTACTTGCCGATACAGTAAGCAAGTACTATTGCATCTATTTTTTAGTGTTAACTAGTGATTAAATAAAATTGTTTAGACCAATTAGAATTTTTTAGATTTTGTATTTTGTAAAGTTAAATGCAATATTTTTAACTTTATAATTTATAGAAATCATTTTTCTATCATTTGATTGGCCAAATCATTTGAAGTCTTATTACAGGAGTGAACCAATTAAAATTTACCATGTTTGTTATTTATTGTACACAATTATATTACACGAGATTATTTTAGTATATAACTCTCTAATGTAAATAAAAATATTATATATTTCTATTACATATTATTAATATTATATATACAATAATATTAATCATATGTAATAAAAAATATATATCAATAAAATAAAATTAGCACTATTGTTATATTTACAAATAAAATTAAAATTAAGATTTAAATTAATTATAATTTGCAATCAATAATTGTTTATATAATTATAATTTTAAAAATTATTTATTACTACAATTATCATTATATAAAAAATTATAATTATATAATTATATAATTAATTAAATATCTTATATAAATTTATTAAAATTAAGCTTAAATTTATATTAAAAAATAAAATTAAAAATAATTACTAAAGCAAGTACTTGGCCACTATGTGGCACTTGTTTAATATTATATTTTTATGGTAAAGTAATTTTTACAAAAATGTTAAAATTGAAAAAGAAAAACTTTTTTATTTTATATGAACAATAGTTCTTTTTGTTTTCCTCATACACATCACCAACTAAATGCCCTTTTATAAGCAGACTTTTTTATTAGTTCCTGCCATAGACTAGAATGTTTATAATGTTTGATTACGTTACCCCATAATTATCTTATTTTCATTAGTTATTGAATATTTTGTGTTATTTTCATATTAATGATGCTTTGAATATTGTCATTATGAAATAAAGTAGAGTATATGACTAATTAGATTAAATAACTAATTTATAAAACTATTAATAGTTGTATGTCATTTTCATATTAATGATGCTTTGAATATTGTCATTATGAAATAAAGTAGAGTATAATTAGATTAAATAACTAATTTATAAAACTATTAATAGTTGTATGTTATTTTCATATTAATGATGCTTTGAATATTGTCATTATGAAATAAAGTAGAGTATATGACTAATTAGATTAAATAACTAATTTATAAAACTATTAATAGTTGTATGTTATTTTCATATTAATGATGCTTTGAATATTGTCATTATGAAATAAAGTAGAGTATATGACTAATTAGATTAAATAAATAATTTATAACACTATTAATAGCTGGCCGAAATAATTTGAAAACAAATGGCAAGGCCAAAATAATGGGGGCTGAAATAATAGGAGCCCAAAAAAATAGGGGCACCACATGGATGAAGAATAAATTTTAAAATTTTAAAAATAAAAAATAAATTTAAAATTTGGAGAGGCCTAAAATTAATTAAAAAATGCACCTTTTGGAGAATTATGCCGAGAGGCGTACCCAGAGCACAAATGGGAATACCAGCACAAAAATATGCCAAAAAAGATTCATTGTCAATAAAAAATTATTAAATTAAATAAATAATTTATAAAACTATTAATAGTTGGGCGAAATAATAGCTGGCCAAAATAATATGAAGACAAATGGCAATGCCAAATTAAAAAATTTAGAATTTGGAGAAGGCAAAAAAATTAGAAAAGACATCTTGTGGAGAATATGAAGAGACGCTCTCAGATTATAAAAGAGTGTCTCCTCATTTCATTTGTTGTTTTGTTTCATTTGTTGTTTTGCAGAGTACGAAGAAGTGGAGAGTTTCGGAGGAACCAAGGGTAGATTGAATTTTGGAGTATTTTTTTTGCAATTGAGATTCTTGTTTTGTATTTTAGTTTTACATATATTTAGTTTCAATTGATTAGTATGTTTTATTTAGATTTGCATTTAAAATAGTTTGATTTACATTTGCATGTTTCATTTTGATTTGCACGTTTCATTTATATTTGCACGTTTCATTTGCATTTGCATGTTTGATTTAGATTTGCATGTTTCATTTAGATTTGCATATTTGATTTAGATTTGCATTTTAGATTTAGATTTGCATTTTAAATAGTTTGCATTTTAGATTTAGATTTACATTTTAAATAAGTTTTATTTTATATTTAGTTTTGCATTTCAAGTAGTTCTCAAATAGTTTTTAGTTTTACATCACTTTAGTTTATTTAGATTCTTAAATGTTTCATTTAACAAGCTAAAAATATTAAAATTATTGTTAACATTTTACATTAACTATCTATTTTATTTTAATGTTTTTAAAATTAAAAATATATTTCAAATGTTAATGTTTATGTAGTAATGTTCGAAACGTAGAAGGCAATGTCATCGTATTTCAAGCATTACAATGTGGATGGCAATGCCGCCATGTTAATTGTTTAAATATTTGAATTATTGGTAACATTTAACATTAAGAATATATTTTATTTTAATATTTTTTAATTAAAATATATTCCAAATATTAATGTTTATGTAGTAATGTTTGAAAAGTGGAAGGCAATGCCGTCATACATTACAATGTAAATGTTTTATATAATTTTCATATTTTATAGATGTTTCATTTAAGGATTCTATTATATCTTTTTAATCAAGAAACTCAACAAATGTTTATTTTCTATTAAAGATTGTATTATATAATTTTAATTAAAATTTTAAAATATTTATTAGTACTTGCCGGTAGGCTAAGTACTATTGTATCAATTTTTGAGTTTTTTTATCTTAACTAGTGATTAAATGAACTCTTCTACACCAATCAAATAAATTATATTTTATATTTCATTATAAGTTTTTTCATTTCTAAAATATAGATGCAAATTTTGTAACTTTCTAATATCTAGAAATTATTTTTTTGTCATTTCATTGGACGAATGTATTTGAACTCTTATACACGGATTTCTCACATTGTGAATATAATATTTTATGAAAATAGGAAAATCAGGGAGGAATGCCACAGGTAAAAAAATAGGAGAGGAATGCGAAGGAATAAGGTTTTGTTTTTGAATAAGGTAAAAATAGGTTTTGAATGGAACTTGAAACCATTTACATCATAGCAAAAAGATAAAGCATTAAAGTTTTTCAAAATGAGACACCTGCTGGAAAGAACAGAGCAGGAACCAAAAAATAACTAGATATTATAACAAAAGCAAAGAAAATGGATCTAGCAACACTACCAGCAGCACCCAACAACGAACAGGACAAAACTAATTGCTTATCATTTTGTTCGCCTTCATCTTCAGCTCCTCCATCTTTTGGATAGCATTTTTCAGGTCCTTCAACTCCTTAGGCTTCTCAGAGATCTTCCTCTGAATACGCCCTCTGGTTCTAGTACCTGGACTTGCATTCCCAGCACTGTCATCAATAGTAATGGTCATGTTTTCCAACTGGTTTTTCTCCAGGTAGTTGTGAAGCATATTCAAGTTGATGACAGCCACATTGAGCCCTTCATTGCTGTGGCTGAGGACTTCATTAATCATTTTCCCATTGTTGCTAACTTTGACCTTAATTTCCTTCACCTTGTTGTCAACAATTTTGTTGATCTCAACAGTTATCTCCTCCTTCCAACTTTTATTGTTTACCTTATCCAGAATCTTGTTCTCCAACTTCATATTCAAGGTTTCTATAGTTTTCTCCAGAGAATGAAGATGGAGCTTAATCTCCTGAATCTCCTGATTGATCCAATCCTGAGGAATACTATGGCCTACATCTTTGTTTCCTTTGTACATGATCGTAGCATCCCCCAGGGGAGCAGTGCAATCATCTTTTTGGCTTTTTTCCTCCTCAGTGGCATTCCGATCAGTATTAGCACCTGAATCTTTTTGTTCCACCTCTTCTTCATCAAGGACAGGAGAGTTCTGACCAGTCTCAATTTCCTCTTCATCCTGCCCCTCCAAAGAGCCCAAAGAGTCTTCCTTAAGGAGTTCCCCATCATCTTTACTAGCCAGGTCTAACCCTTCCTCATTATCCAAGTGGGCATCATTTTTTTCCCCTTCAGTAGGGAGGTCCAGGGCTTCATTCTTATCATCCTCAGTAGGGGAAACCTGGGCTTCATCTTCCTCCTCCTTAGCCCTTTCCTCTTCTTTTTCATCCATCTCTTCTTCTTTCTCCTCTTCAGCCCCTTCATCATCATGGTAGTCCCCATCTTTCCCCACATCCTCTTCCTCCTTCTCATCCTCGGTTATGACAATCGTATCCTCTTCCTACTTAGTGTTACCAAGAACCATATCCACATTTTCTTCCTCTTCATTTCCCATTTGCAAAGAGTTAGGGCTTTTTTCCTTAGTATCATCTTCGTTATTGTTGGAGCTCTTTACTTTCTTATTCTTCCTCTTTTTACCATCTTCTTTCTTGCAGTCAGAGACATTTTCCTTATTTTTCTTTCTCTTTTTGCTGGATTCGGCCTTACTATCCCCCTCAATAGTCTCAGAAGTTTTACCTTTGACCCTTTTAGAATAAGGTCTGGGATGATATCTTTAACGTAGTCAGAGATAAGGAGGATCAACCCCTCATGTAATACAGGGTTATTCGGCTTTTTCCTATGCTCGGTGATGCTACTACTGAGGGAGCTCAAAAGAAAAAATGGGAAGGAGATCCTCTTGTTATTCCTGAAGTGGTTAACTAGGATGAAATGCAAGTTGTAGATTTTGGAATAACGCCCATCAAGCATGAAATACTCTATCATTACTTTCAACATTTTGGCCCAGAAATCCTTAATCTTGGTGATATCAACATAGTCCCCCTTCCCTTTAGTCATGAGGGCCTTTTCATCAACAGTTTTAGGTAACAGGTTAAAAGCTTCCGAACCAAGCCTATGGTTACCTCTATGGAAATGGGTTCCCTCCAGGGGTAAGCCTATTATCTTAGCCATAAGATTAAGAGTAAGCGTGAAAGATTTACCCCATAAATTTACTTTCCCTCTAACCTAGCCCTCAGTGAATAAGGAAGTCACCTGTTTGTCGTAGCCATGGAGCTTCTCGATATACTAAGAGACCCCACCTTTTTTTAGCCTCTTCCAAATTTTCCTATCTTGCCTCCATTTGTCATAGTCAATCAGCTCCTCTCTTCTCAAACCACCTCCCATTTTGTGTTTTCTGCTACTATCCTAGCTCGGCTCCTTGCTACTAATCTTCTTCTTACTACAGTGATTTCTTATGATATCGTGCTTATTAGTATTAACCCAGGCACCATAGATCATTAAAATCAGAATTATTATCCCACACTTCGCATTACATGCAACCTTCCTCGAGAATTGTTTCATCCTTGTCATCATAATATTAAGTGACATGCCCTTCATTGTGATTAATTTTATCGAATGTGATTAGACTCATGATCTCAAAGTTTAGATTCCCTTCCCCTCTCCAAGATTTGGTGATGTCACTTTGGGTACCTTCGTTAGCCAACCTGTCCGCTGGCTTATTACCTTCATAGTAAATATGGGTGATGTGGCACTCTTCAAAGGTGGTGAGCAACATTTTGATTTTCTTTATTGTATGGGCTATAGTCCAGGAGCACTCCACTTTCCCTTTTATACAGTTGACAATATTGAGGGAGTCACCCTTAAGCCAAAGTTTTGTGCAACCCAAATCTTTGGCCAGAATAACCATAAAAAGTGTTGCCTCAGCCTCCGCCACGTGGTTAGTTTGAGTTCCTAGTGAAACCACTATAGCCCCTAGGAAATTTCTAGCCCAATCTCTTATGAGGCCTCCCCCTCCAACTCTTCCAGATTTTCCTCTAGCAGAACCATCAAAATTCCCTTTAGACCAACCCCAGGGAGGAGCAGACCATATAACATTGTCTCTAGGATTTAGGTCATTTTTGTTCTTCAATTTCTCCCAATAAATAGATATATCCTTCTGAAGGCTAGGACTCTAGGAGTTACAATCCTTTCTACCACTGCTTCTATAGTTCTCCATTAAACTTCTAGTGACAGAGTTAGCCAACCTGTCCGCTGGCTTATTACCTTCACGGTAAATATGGGTGACGTGGTGCTCTTCAAAGGTGGTGAGCAACATTTTGATTTTCTTTATTGTATGGGCTATAGTCCAGGAGCACTCCACTTTCCCTTTTATATAGTTGACAATATTGAGGGAGTCACCCTCGAGCCAAAGTTTCATGCAGCCCAAATCTTTGGCCAGAATAACCACAAAAAGTGTTGCCTCAGCCTCCGCTACGTGGTTAGTTTGAGTTCCCAATGGAACCGCTATAGCCCCTAGGCAATTTCTAGCCCAGTCTCTTATGAGGCCTCCCCCTCCAGCTCTTCTAGGGTTTCCTCTAGCAGAACCATCAAAATTCCCTTTAGACCAACCCTAGGGAGGAGCAGACCATATAACATTGTATCTAGGATTTAGGTCATTTTTGTTCTTCAATTTCTCCCAAGAAATAGATATATCCTTCTGAAGGCTAGGACTCCAGGAGTTACAATCCTTTCTACCACTGGTTCTATAGTTCTCCATTAAACTTCTAGTGATAGAGTTAGCAATCAAGAGGGGAGTAGCTTTTTTGTCTCTGAAAATTTTGTTGCTCCTCTCCTTCCATATCTGCCAGGTAAAATGAGGAAAGACAAGTTTCTAGAGGATCCTAGCATTTTTATCATAAAAAGGGCTCTGCCACTGCTGGAAAAAGTCCTAGATATTCTGAGGTTTGACCCACTTCAGATTCAGAGACAGAGTAATGGTGTCCCAAACTTCTCTAGCATAGAGGCAATGTATCATCAGATGATTGCATGACTCAGCTGCCTCACAACACATGATACATCTATTTGGCATTTGGAAGCCTCTTTTCATAAGGTTATCCATAGTTAAGATTTTATTCTGTACAAGCAGCCAAAAAAACATGTTAATTTTAGGGGTAAGATCTTTATTCCATACCTAAGCATAGAAAGGCGGATCTTCAAAGGGAATGAGAAGAGTCAAAGCAGAACCAACCGAGAATTTTCTAGAGATAGTAGGCCCCCATATCAGTTCATCACACTCGTTATCTTTAATAAACTAGTTATTCAACTATTTATTAACCTCTTTAAGTCTGATGTCCCTCAGCCCCAAGTCAATACATTCTTCATTTATCCAGTAGTCACTCACAAGGACTCCAATAAAGTCTTTGCATTCCTGAATCACAGAGCTCCACTCCTCAATCTCTATGAGGGGCTTGTCCAGGATCCATTTATCATCCCATAAGAGGATTTTCTTGCCATTTCCCAGCTTCCATCTAGCCCCTTTACTGATAATTTTCCTTCACTTACTTATACTATTCCAGATAAATGACCCCTAGATGACATTAAAGGAGTGGAGGGTGTTATTTAAAGAAGTGAGGTGGTATTTACTTTTGATAATTGTGTTCCATTCTTTCCCTTCTTCAAAGATCCTCTAGCATTGTTTCGCTAGAAGAGCCTTATTGGTAATAGAGATATTTCTAATGCCCAGACCCCCCAGCTTCTTAGGCTTACAAACCTTCTCCCAAGCCACCAAGCTAAGTCTCTTCTTCTCTTCCACACTAGTCCAAAGGAATTTTTTTTGGATTTTTTCAATAATATCCTTATACTTTAGAGGAATTTTGAAAAGACTAAGAGTGTAAACCAAGAGATTTTGAAGAGTGGCCTTTAACAATTGAACTTTTCTAGCTTGACTAAGAATCACCCCTTTCCAGCCCGCCAGTTTATTATGGAATCTTTCAAGAATTTCATTCCAGAAATTAGCCTCTGGTTTTGAACATAGCGGCAGCCCTAAATAGGGAGCAGGAAGCTTTCCTATCTTACACCCAAGGATGGAAGAGATTTTGTTCATTCTAGCTTCGGGAATGTTGAAGAAATATAAGAAGCTTTTTTCCCAGTTTATGAGTTGACCAGTTGCATTGGAGTAAACATTTAGAGCTTTTTTTATGTTCCTTGCCTCTTTAACTGTAGATTCCCCCATGAGAATCGCATCATCAACAAACTATTCATGAGAACATTTTGTATCCGCTGAAGAAGGTTGCAAACCAGAAATCAGCCCTTGATTAACTTGATTTTTGATGTATCTCCCAAGGCTTTCAGCCATAATAGCAAAGAGGATTGGGGATATAGGGTCTCCTTGTCTCAACCCCCTAGAAGGTCTAAAGAATGGAGATGAACCACCATTCACAATCACTGAAGAGGACACTATAGTAACTAGTTGCATGATAAGTTTGTTCACTCCTCCATCAAAACCAAAATTCTGAAGAACTTTGGAGAGCAACTCCCAATCCACTCTATCATAGGCTTTGGATAAGTCAAGATTCATCAGGAAGCCCTATTTCCCTAATTTCTCTAAAGAGTGAATATTCTCGTGAACCACCATAATAGAGTCTAGAATTTGTCTCCCTGGGACAAAGCCATTTTGTTGCTGCAATATGAGGCAAGGGAGAATCTGTAAAAGTCTAGAAGTAAGGATCTTTGACATAATCTTATATAGAGAATTATAGAGGTTGATAGGTCTAAAGTTGTCCGCTGCATTAGCTCCCTATTTTTTCAAGATAAGAGCTATAAAATTTGAATTGAGTTCCTTGAGAATAGATTTAGCTCCATAAAATTCTTTCACTGCTCTGCACACATCTTCCCCAATGATATTCCAGAAGGTTTGGAAAAAGAACATTTGAAATCCATCTGGACTAGGTGACTTTTCTCCGTCAAAAGAAAGAATAGCCCTTTTAATTTCATCATCCTTTGGGATAGATTTAAGATACTCATTATCCTTAGAATCCAAGAGAGAGGGAATGGAATTCAATAGGGATAGTTGATTTTCTTGGTTTAGCTCTTGCTCTTTGTAAAGAAGAGAAGCGAAATGGCCCATCATTTCTCTTCTAATGTCCTCCTCTTTAGTAACAGTACCTTTGGTAGTGACAAGAGAGTTGATTATGTTCATAGCTTTGTGCTTCATCATTATTAGGTGGAAAAATCTAGTATTCTTATCTCTCGCTTTCAGCCAAAGGGATCTAGATCTCTGTCTCTAGAAGGTTTCTTCTTTCGAGATGACATTGTGATAATCAACAAGAACAATGTTTTCCTCTCTTCTACTTTCTTCAGTCATCCCAAAGGTTTGAATTTTATCTTGAACTTCTTTTAATTCAATTTGGATCTTGTTTTTAGATTGGAATATATCACCAAAGACATCCTTATTCCACTATTTAACTCTCGCTTTGATATTCACCATTCTTTTTGCCACCTAGTACATAGCTTTCCCTTCCACTTTAATGTTCCACCATTCCCTGATTATGTTTTCAAAGTCTGGATGAGCTAGCCACATTTTTTCAAGTCTAAAGGGGGGATGACCTTTCCCACTAAAAGAACTAGCAAGAAAGGAAATGGGATAGTGATCCGAACCAATACGGTTAAGAGAGGAAAGAGAACAAGAAAACTTAGCAAGCCAATCATGAGAGAGTAGAACCCTATCAAGCTTAACCTGGATCAAGTCAACTCCCACTCTCTGGTTAGACCAAGTATAATCAATACCTTCAAGATCAACATCCAGTAGGCCTTCATTACTTATAAATTCCATAAGGTCCATTCTACTTTCCACTTGAGTGTTGTTTCCACCTTTTTTTCCATTTCTTTCAAAGGAGTGTTAAAGTCTCCCATCATCATCCAATTATCATCTGGAAAATCTTTCCTGAGCTCATGAATTTTTTTCCAAAGTTTAAGTCTACCTAATTTAGTATTAGGGGCATACACATTTATCAAAGACTGGGCAAATTTTTCCTTAATACTGCAAACTTTGATAGCTAGGAAGTGTTTATCCTCTCTCAAAAGGGAGCAATGAAAACACTTAGAATTCCAGTAAGTAGCTAGACCACCATAAGCCCCTTCTGAGTCACTACCTAGCTTCTCACCATTCTTCAACAAGTTGATTTTAGCTATTTTGTCTTTCACCATTTTAGTTTCTTGAATTAACAAAATGTCAGGATTAGAATCTCTAACTAAGTTCCTAACAATATCTTTTTTATGAAGACTATTGAGACCTCGAATGTTCCAAGATAGAATCTTCATTTAAAGTTTGGAGGGCAGACCTGATCAATGGTGAGCTATCTTCCATCGGCTATGTTCTGTTTTGCTTCCAGCTCCCTCTGCTCTTTTTCAGAAGCTCTTCCCCTCTCTCTCTTGGGTGTTCCAGTATCCATCTTTTGTTGTTGACCTCTAGTTTGGACTCCTCCAGCTTTGATTTGTCCTCCCTTCTTGCTAGATTTTGATGTCGAGCATCCTATTGAATCCCTAGAGTTGTTTTTTCCAGCTAAGGGGGTCTGGTTTTTGTTGGTTTCCATCTGGGGGCCAAGCCCTTTGTATAGGATAAAATGTGGATGGGGCCTAGGACAATGGTTTTCACATTAAAGAGACCCCAAAGCTAATATTTTAAACATACATTTGAATTGTATTGATATAGAAAGTAAATGTAGATGATTAATATTGAAATTAAGAAATAAAGGTACTTACCTCTGAAAAAGAATCGGCTGAAAACTTTGTCAAACGATCTCAAAAACTATTGATTCCATTGTGCCTAAATCGAAACTGCAAGATCTACAAAACCCAGAAATCTTTTTTTGAGATGAGATCAGGTCGACTTTAACCCTCATAAAAGGTCAAAGGCTACATTTTTATTCTGAAGGTCGATTTTGACTTTGTTCACAGATCTCGGAAGTTCACCGAAAAGGGTATCCAAATCCACTCTCATATCCAAAATTTTGCACCTATACCTACAAGAAAAATGGTTTTGTTTGTTGGGGGGAGGGGTTTGCCTTAGTCAAACCCCAATTTAGGAATTAACCTTGAAAATGAATTGAAATTGCTGGAATAAACAAAGTAAATAGAACAATTCACCTTTCTTGAGTTGAAACCCTTGTGGAGGATTCAAATCCTTGAATCCACAAGAATGGATGAATGTAGAATCAAATGTAGGATGTCTCCAATCAATTGTCTTTAGATCGTCAACACCAATCTTGAATGGATCTTGAATTTGGAAGAGGCTTGAATGGAAATGGAGGAATCTTCAACAAGAGAGCTCCATAGAGCTTGAATCCTTCAATGGCTTCTAAGGGATCTCCTTGACGAATTGAATGCTTGAATGCTTGATCTTCTTGCTTGCTTGCACTTGAGAGCTTGAGAGATTGTGAGATGAGATGCTTGATTGCAAAACTTGATGGAGAAAATGAGAGAGGAAGGCTCCCTTTTATAGTGATCTAGGGCACAAGAGGGGCCTCATAGAAAACAATAATTAAGGGCTCGTGGCACAAAACTCTAGAGAGGTGCACATGGAGAGGAAATTAAATTAAAGTCTTGACACAAAACTCTAGGAGGGGACCACCCTTAATATAGAAATAAAATAATTATTTAAGAGCCTTGTTATAAAATTCAAGGTAAGGCCAACCCCAAAGTTAATTTGAGCATTAGGCACAAAACTCGAGAAAGGCTAATCTCCAATAATAAATTAGAAATCCTATACAAATATCGAGAAAGGTCCACCTCAAATATTAATTTGAGAATTTGACACTTAACCCGAGAAATAATGGCCCCGAAGAGGGAAAAGACAAGATTTTGATGAAACCCCGAAACCGGAAGCTAACCCCAAGGATCCCAGACCCTAGGGTCAAGGACAAGATTGTTCTTGACCAAGTTAGGATCGAGGTTCATCCTAACCAGGTCAAGATTGAGGTTCATCCTGACCAGGTCAAGGTCAAGGTTGACTTTGACCTAAAAGGTCGACCTTGACCCTGAGGTCAAGAATCTCAAGTTCATAGTCCAAAATGCCAAGAAAATGCCAGGAACAAGTGGAAAATGGAGCAAAATAGGGGAAAAAGCTAGATCCAAGTCGAGTATCCATTCAAGGTGTTCAACATGACCCCTAAACACTTACTCGGAGGGCTAAATTCTCTTATCATGGAAGTGCTTCCATTTTAAGATGATACACCCTTTTCCAGCTGGGGATTTTTTCTTCTTGACTTGTATCCAAGGGCTCTTATTTTGCTCAACTTCTACTACTTCAGAGTCCTCAAACTGACCTTTGAGTTGCTCTTGCCTATCACCAGATTCAGGAGGTATAGCATTTGAAGCTTCGTTGTTGTTCTATTCTTGCTCTTTCATATCTTTTCCTGATTCTAGATGGCCCAGCTGGGGGTTTCTCCCTTTTGGGGATTCCAAATTGTCTTCCACCCTTGATATCATCCGGGGATCTATTTCATTTGAGAGAACAAAGGTCTCCTCAGGAGAACTAGTCTCATTATCTTGCATGTTGGTGTTCACAACAAGAACTGTTGATTCCTTTTGTATTTCTATATCTTCTTTCTCCTTTGGAGGAGCTTCCTACATCTCCTCTGAGTTAGGGCTAGGGGTTTTTTGAGCAGGGGGGTTTTGAGTTTCTCCTTTCTTCCTCCACTCCCATTTCTTTGAGGTCTTTGACTCTTGATCTTTTTTCTCTGCTGCGATCTTCAGAGGACAGTGTTTGGCCCAATGACCAGCCTTTCTACAGGTAACGCAGACAAAAGGGGTTGCCTCATATTCTATTTCTTGTGTCCACTTACCAACTTTTGAGTTAAGGGTGATAACTTGTGGTAGTTCAGTATCTTGCTGGATATTGACACAAATCCTAGCAAACACTTGTCTAGAACGGGTCGCTGTCATTGGATCTATTGTTAGCAATTCACCAAAGGAGCCAACAATGGCCACTAGAATGTCCTCATGCCAGTATTCCAGAGGTAAACCAAGCAGTCTTACCCAAATTGGAGCAAAGATAAAGGAACTTTCATTACAATCCAGGTTCGTTGACCATTTCTACAATGATAAAGAGGATTTACCCATCATCCATGGGCCATCACACAGAACTTTAGATAGATCTTCTCCATTGGAGAACACAAATGAGAAGAAACCTTTGGGCATGGTAGCCATGTCCACCTGTCCTTTGAGTTTCCACTTTTGAAAGGTAAAGGCTCTCACCAGATCAATATTCGGTCTAGGATCCGTAAACTTTCCAATCAAAGTAGAAGCCATAATAGAAACAGTATGATCTATGATTTGGTCAAGAATGTTAATACATAATTCCCCTTTTAGCGGATCTGAAACAATATCAACCTTAGGGAAAGAAGATTTTCCAGTTGGTTTGACCCCAAAAAGGCCCGACCATTTCCGCTTACCTCGGTTCAAGTTCCCGCCATGTGAGGAATCTTCTTGTTGTTTTGTTGACCCCTTGCCTTGCTCTGTGGAATCAACCTTTTCCACCTCTGGTCCCAAGATAGGACCATTGTCCTTGTTGGACTAGGCTAGGCTTGTCCCACCAGCACTTTCCCCCTTTTCTGACAAGGTTCTATCAATGTTAGCATCTGAGGCATTCTCAGATATCACATCAGATCCAAGTTCAGGCTCAGAATCCACAGCAAAACCAGGCGTAGTCAGGTTCCTGTCTTGCTTCAAATTCAAAAAATGTTCTCCCGCTCTTTCTCCTCCTCCTCCTTCCCGCTCCCGCTCCATATTTGCCACCTGTTAGAATATTTTTTTAACTTTGTGGGTGTAAATTTTTTATTGGTAATATATTATATAAATTAATAACTATTATTGAATTTGTTGGTAATATATCATACTTTTACAAAATAAGAATTAAATATTATATATCAACATACAATAAATAAATATATGGAGTCTAGTTTAGTTAGAAGAGTAATGAAATTAATTATAATTTTATGTGTAATTGATAAGAATCTTTATATGAATGATAATAATTAAAAATTTTAAAATAATATACTAGTAGCCTTTAGGTTTATAATTAATTTTAATTTATATCTAAATATAATTCTAATATTAATAAATGTATTATAATTATTAAATATATTTTAATTAATTATAAAACGTAGCACACCTTATAAAATAACTATTAATTAAATTATATATACCATTTATAATAAATATAATAAAATAGATTTAAGTTAATCTACAACAAAACTTATAATTAAATTTGGCAAGTACTAGCCACTACGCGACACTTGTTTGAGTTGTCATAATGCAAAAGGTATAAAAAATAGATTTCGATGTTGGGATGAAAGTAGAAGTCTCTTGTAATGAAGAGGGTTTTGAGGAAGTCTGGTTCCCTAGAATAGTACTAGGATATGTGAGTAATGCAGACAAGGTCAAGTTTGTCATTCAATATGATAATTTATAACAAATGAATGGCCTTGAGAGCCTCTTATTGAGGAGATATTTACACCAAGAGGCATACCTATACAACTGTAGCACAAATAAGTTTAATTTATTTTGTTTCTTAATTGTTTCATTTATATAAATATTAAAATTATTGTTAACATTTAACATTAAGTATGTGTTTTATTTTAATGTTTTACAAGTGCATTTATACAACCTTAATCAAATCTTATATTGCATGAAAGAGAACTTTCTTGTGTACTTCCTTAGTATAATCTGGGTTTAGCATTAGCATTCCCTCATCTTCTTGGGTTTTTGCTAATCTAACCTAGGCTATATTGAGAGTTACGCCTAGAAGCCCCTCTTTCTCTTGTATTTCTAATGTTAGTGTGAAAATGGTTAATTAATGAACACATCTCGCATAGTTTACATTACTAAATTTATTAACACCATTTTTCCCCTAAACATTTTGGTGAACCCGTCACGTCTTTGCCTTTTGATTTTAGAGTTAGATCCTTTTATCTCTTTTATTTCCTTCTTGGCATTACGTGTTCACCTTCTTTTGGTGAACCCGATGTGTGACAACTACCTTTTGAATTTTTAGTTAGATGCCTTGATCTCCTTTTCTTTGTTTTTCCCATTCACGAATCATATTTGGAGTTAGATTTAGCTATATGTGTGTGGTTAGATCTTTCTTTGCTCTTTATTATATTAATAATTATGTGGTTAGATCTCATTAGAGTTTCCTTTTGTGATCTCCTCTTTTATGGGCTTTATTACACTAAGTCCAACCTATAGCATTTCCGTTAGGAGAAGTCATAGACTCATGGGCTTTTTTGACCATGATTCCTCTTTCCTTCCTAGGACCCATGATGATACTAATATTTTCCCTCAAGATCTCAATCCCATAATGGAGCATAATTCTTCTAATTCCTCCTATGATGAAGATGAAGCCTTAAGAATTCCTCCTTCCCAAGTTGATAAGCTCTCTCACGAGCTTGATAAATTGGAAAATTGGCTTGTGCAAGAGAACCCAAATCTCGATAGTATTTCCGCTATTGAGGCTATTAAGAAGCTTATTACTCATGATGACAATAACATATCCATTTTGTGTGGTATCTCACACCTTATTAATACTCATGCTAAGCCTTTGACGAAATGTGTTCAAGCTTATTAGGATACACTCCTCCTTTCACAACCATTGAACCTTCTTTCCCAATTTCTAATACCATTCCTAGTATTCCTACTTATGCACCACCTCTCATGACAACTTCTATACAAGTTTCCACTCCTTTAAGTGTCGGTCTTCCTAATCCTTCACTTCCTTCTACTGTTCCTCCTACCTTCGTACCTTCTTCATTACCCTCATACAATGTTGTCCCTTTCACATATTCTAATCATCTTCCTGTTCCTTCTAATCCTCCACCAACATCCTTGCATTTTCCTTCGACTTCCTACAAATTTCCTAGTACATCCAATATGCCTATGTCTACTATTGGGTCTTCTAATCCTACCATTAGTAGCTTAGTTCAAACTATCACTGCTTTACAACAACAAGTAGCTCAATTCAGTCAATCGAAGTATAGCATCCCTACATGTGATATTGCCAATCCCCTTTCCTTAGATATCCTTTGTGTTGCTATCCAACAACATATGGAGATACTTCATCTTGAGACTTATAATGGTAAGGGTGATCCTATGATTCATCTTAGGACTTTCCAAACTATATGTAGTGATTTTTCTCACAACTTCATGCTCATGGCTAAGTTGTTTACACATAGTTTTATCTAGAGGTTAGATGAAAAAATCAAGTCAGAAAGAGTGAAGGAAACTAAGCGCAGATGGAAAGCCTTATTGTGTGTGTGAAAATTGTACCTGATTCTATAGACACAACACTCAGTAAAACATTAGAGGTTGGCTAAAATCAAAATCGTGCAAAATTGAAATCTATCTAACCAAGCGATTTACTGCCTTCTAGTAGGTGCGAGATTAATGTTCTCAGATTGTAATCGAGATCAGTGACCTAGACGACACCTAAATGAAGGATTTGAATGCAAAAGATGGATATGAAATTGAATACAATTAATCTATTTTTTTTGGATTTTCTATGCAATAAGAATGATAACTGATATGAAATCTATACTAATATGAAATTGATATGCTATGAATGCTATTGAAAATTGATATGCTATGAATGCAAAAATAAGATTGATCTCACAAAGATGTCGATTCACAAGAGCTTTGATTCTTCAATTCCAATTCTCCAGCGTGATTGTGCAAAATATGAGATGATTTGTGAAGAGCTAAAGCCTTGTTTTATAGAAATCCAGGGCTTTGGAGGTGCATGGATAAAAGCCATAAATCACTCAAATAACTCAGGTTGATTTTTGAGTTATCTGATCATGAAAGATAGTTAATATGCAAAAACATGCAAAAGCTAAGTTTTAACTCAAAATAGAGTTTAGCTTTAATTGATAATTGACAGTTGTCTGCTTTTATGATTGTGCATGTTTTAATTATGAATTAATTTAATAATAAAGTGATTTATGCTCAACTCAACTGATTTTTGAAATAAAATAATTAATTTATGGGTTAATTAACTATTTTACCAAACTTTTATTAAAAATTATATTATTAAATAATGACAACATGCTTTAATTAATTAAATAAGAATTTAATCAATTAAAGATAGGAATTTTGATTTATTGTCAAAATTAAATAATACAATTAATAATAGATAGAATTAAATTTAATTACACAATTAAGTGGCAAATATTAAATCTAATTAATTAAATATGAAAATATTCAATTAATCAAACTTAGGATAAATGTGATTTATCGCCAAATAATCATTAAATTAAAGATAATTAAGATAATTAGGAATATTACTAGGAATATTCCCCAATGCAGAATTTAAGATAATCAATTATGATTCGATGATGTTAGATGTGCCTTAGGTTAGGACTTTGATGTCGATTTTGTTCGATTTGTCGATGTAGGAGGTTAATGAACTTATAGCCCATTTTTGGGGTATTACATTTTGCCCCTCTTTGAATTACTGTGCGAAGCACAATGGTTCAAAGATAGTCTGTGTTTGATAGAGATATGAAACTGATTCAAAAGATAAACAGATCTCAAGATAGAAACCAATTGAGAGATATTGAGATAGGAGGTCCTGAATGACCAGAGATAATGTTTACTGTAGCAAAAAATAAACCTATGATTGCGAAAAAGTGTCAAAACACCTGATTCTGAACCTTAGGATTGATAAGAAGTGAGTGACCCGTTCTAGACTCGATTGTCTTAGCAGAACTAGCAGGTATCACATCTGAGTCCTTCAGTTGCCGAAGAACCAAGGAAAGAACACTATGATCTGATGGTTGCAAAAACTAATACAGTTTACAAGATTAGGAGAATACCAGATTGATATGGATCGATGAATCTGATATGCCCCAAGTGATGATAGATTTGCCCCAAGCGATGAGGACTTTTGATGAATCAGCAACTAGACGTGATTGTTGTCTTGATCACTGATAAAAGATATTGATAGATTTGATTGATAGAATTTGATTTACAGACTTTGAATGATGTGCAATACCATGCCCCCTTCGAGATTAAAATTGAAATCTGACAAGAAAAGTCAGCGTTATAGTTTAGAAGCATGTTAATTGATTTGAGAAGTGTGGTGAAACACATTCAAGAACACATTCTGCATCGTTGGAAGGTCCCAAAAGACCAAGTTTGACTAGGTTTGACCATGAGTTGACCATGGTTGACCAAGTTGAAATTTCGATAGTGTGATGTAAGATAATCAGTTAAGTTGAATACTAGATTTCTGTGATGATTGAAGGTTGATTATGCAAGCAATTAATAATATGAATGATCTCAGATTTGAATTATGATCCCGAAAAAGGATTCTACTTGCTATTTCATTGGAGGAACCTTCGTGTGAGATGCAGTTCTTGTTAGACTTGAAGATGCGATTTGAAGAATCATTTAAGCATTGAAGTTTGTTTAATCATTGTGAGATCATGAAAACATGCAAAATGCAATGAGACATGCAAAATGAAATGCAACCTAAGACCTAGGACCTAGTCACTGATCATATGTCGATTTGTTATCATCATTGAACTTTTAGGTAACCGGATAAATCAATACAATGCCCACTAGCCATGAAACCATAGACATATGAATATTGATTTGTATGCGCAAGAATCAATACAACACCCACTGGTCAACAACCATGGATATATGAATATTGATTTTGTTTTCGAAATGTCAGATTAGATATAAGCACCAAGGCACAAGCGCCAGGATGACCTGAATATCATGTCCATTTTGATATAGCAATTTTTACAAGCATCAAAACATAAACGTTGTGATGACCTGAGTACGCCTTGCATTAAAAACACATCAAACAGCTAAGAGATCATTCTAAATCCAATTGTGAATTACTCGTAGTGACCCGTTATCGTTCACATCCTTAGGCAAGATTGCATTCCACAGTAGGAGAAAGAACTTACTCAAAAAGACAATAGTTAGATCAAACTTCCTTGAATTTTTTGGGTATCAATGGTCGAGGTACGCATGGCCATCCAATTCGAGATAGAGGCTCTTACAGTCGGACACCATTTCAATCCATAATTTCCAAAGTTATTAGATTTCACATACGAGCAGAAAACAAAGAAAAGATTATGCCCCCAGTCATCACTCTCTAAATCCAATAAAGGACATCATTGAAGAGCTCGAAGGGACACAATATGCAAAAATCTCAATGCAAATCAGTAAGCATACAAGGAGATAAAAGCATGTAAAAAGCATAGATTGTTTTCAGTTTGAGTTTGATGTTTGATTGCATTGTTATAAATGCAAAATCCTTTCTGGAGACAAGACAAACTGACTAACTCAAATGAAGCTTCAAAGGACTCTAGCTAGATAGGATACATCTAAGATACATTGGAGGCCATACGATATGACATTGATTGCCCCCAAGTTTGAACATTGATAGGATACAGATGCGCAAGCTGATTGGTGTACAAACTGACTTATTGAAAACTGGAAATGTTGAAACAAACTGGGAGATATGTACAACTAAAGCAAGACTGAAAGTTGGGAAAGACCAAGATTGTGCTGATAGATGGAGCATTTTGGAACAAGTGGTGCCTGTTTGCCGGGTTTTCACCATCTTGGTAGAGATTCTATTTTTGCTACCAAGGCGCTTGTTTCCAGGTTTTCACCAAGGCACTTTTCTTTTTTTTATTTTTTTTGTATTTTTCATTTTTCAATTTTTTTGTACTTTTGATATTTTTTGATTTTTTTTGTGAATCATCAAGGCGCCTATTGCTAGGTTTTCACCAAGATGTTCATTTTTTCAGGACTTTTTCTGATTTTTAAGATTTTTTTTTTTTCAGGACATTTACCAAGCACTGAATGCCTTAGGCATAGAATTTCTTTAGATGGAGAACGTTGATTGGTTCTCAGAGCTGTTCTCCTTCAGTCGTTGAGAGTTGATAAGCACTAGAGCCAAAAGTAGCAGTGATTACAAAGGGACCCAACCAATTGGGTTCGAACTTCCCCTTGCGTTCGCGATGAGATTGATTTTTAGGATTTTCTCTCAACACTAGATCACCAACCTGAAATTCTCTATGTCTAAGTTTCTTATTGTAGCCTCTAGACATTCTTTTTTGATACACTCTGAGATGATCATACGCTGCTTGCCTGCACTCATCTAGTAATTCAAGTTCTTGTAACCTAGACACTCTGTAGTCTTCATCAGTGACAAGTCCATGCATTCTGATTCTGAGTGATGGGATTTCAACCTCAATAGGCAGTACCGCTTCAGACCCATAAACTAAAGCGAAAGGTGTAGCCCCTGTAGGTGTTCTGATACTTGTTCTGTAGGCCCATTCTGATACTTGTTCTGATATTAGTTCTGATACTAGTTTTGATACTGATTCTGATACTAATTTTGATAATTGTTCTAATACTGGTTCTGATACTGGTTCTGATACTGCTTCTGATACTGATTCTGATACTGGTTCTGATACTTGGTATACTTGATAGCATCTTTTTCCATTGCAAACTCCCAAGTAAGATCATATCGTGCAATCCCAATGTCTAGCAAGGTGGAGAACAAGAGGGATTGGCAAGCTAGTGGAAGAGATGGAAGACAAGAGAATAAAGGATAATGAAGGGAAGAAATCCTCAAGGGAAAACTCCTCAAGAATACCCAAGCTAGGGAAAAATTGTCATGTAAAGCATATTTGGATAAGTAGGGAAAGGCTAGCATAGGATAAGTCACAAAAGCGTGATGCAAGAGCAGGAAAGGATGCAGTCCAAAAGAGTAGACATGTCAAGAGGTTTCATAGCATTGTGTTTTACTCTTTCTTTCTTTTTTTATTAGATCAAGACCAAAGGAGAAAAGGATAGCCATAGGCAAAAATGAATGGAGGAAGATGGATATGAAAGCTAAACATGGAAGCAATGAAAACAAGGTCATCGTAAGATAGCTCACAAAATAGTCAAATGTTCATGTATAGATCAACATTGTCAAGATCAAAGAGAGAAGATGGAATGGATGAAATATGTAGAAGAACTACGCATGATGCCTGATTGCCAGGTTTTCATCATGGTACTTATCCAAGGTGCCACAAGGGAGTGGTTTTCACCATAGGATAAATTTATTTCTCTTTACTTTTGCTACCAAGGCGCCTGTTTCCAGGTTTTCACCAAGGCACATTTTCAATTTTGGTTTTTTTCATTTCTTTTTTTTTTTGGAAGAAGGCAAGATTTTTAGATAATGCTCCTTGAAAGGATAAACCATGATATGCCAAGGATTCAAAATGATATGCTCAAAGATGCTGATAGGGAAAGGGAGATGGAAGAGAGAAATGGAGGATAAGGTTTTATGTAAAGCGAGTGAGGTTGGAAGATAGGAGGAATAGGCAAATGAGGAAAAATGATAGAAGGTAGAAGGATAATGCATGGAAGGATTGTGAAAGGGTAGATGGAAAGGAAGGCAAGCTCAACATCAACACATACCTTGAAGGGTGGCGAGAGGGTGGAGGAAACGTGAATGAAGGAATACGTGAAGGAATATGGTGAATGGATAGCAAAGGTTGTGGTTTAGGCGCATGGAATGGAAAAATATTTTTGGAGGGAGATGAAGTGGAAGCCTTTGGAAGCTTGAATGTCAATTTCACTTTTTTCTCAACACCAGACTCTTTCAAGAGAGACTTTGGAATCCATATAGCCGTAGGTTTTTTATTTCCTTTTGATGATTTAGAGATAATATCTTCAATGATGGATTTTGGAACCCATACTTGTCTTGTAGTTTTTTTCTTAGATATCTCTTTGGACTTTATGCTTCCATGTCTATTAGAGGAGACATGGTGATCTTCTTTTTTTGATGGATTCTTGTATTGCTTCTTTTTCTTGTATTGAGCATTCAAGTTACTTCCAAAAGACTTGGGATTTGTGGAAGAGGGAGGATATGAATGGTTTAGATGGGTGGGTGGATGAAAAGGATTCAAGGGTATGAATCTATGTTGATCTTGAGGAAAGATGGGAGATGGAGGTATGTAAAGACCCAAGATGGATGGCAAATTAGGAGAGTTAGGAGGGGAAAGTGAAGGGACATAAGGACCCAAGATGGAAGGAAGGTGTGAAGATCTTTGTAGTGGTGGAAGAGGTCCAAGGATGGAAGTGGAAGACGCAAAAGGATAATCAATAGGTTCATCAACATCTATATGACAACCAAGGATATCAGCATCTTTAGAGTGAGCATTAGAATTTTCAATAAAATCATGGACATCTTGAATAAGAGCATTTTCTTTGATAGGATCATTCAAAGCTTGCGAAGACTTAGGAAGAGTAGAAAGTGGAAGTGAACATGGAGTGGTAGAACAAGAAGATGAAAGACTTTGATCTTGACAAGGATCTTCGGATAGCATAAGCGCATAATTTTTCTCTTATTTTTCAATAGGCTTAACATTGGAAGGAACACCATTTTTACCAACCTTAATGGAAGTATCATCTTTGGAAAGTGCAAGCGTAGTAAGGTCAGTTTGATTGTCAATAAGCTCATTAGTGTAAGTAGTAGCCTGATCTTGCTTAAGAGAAGACTTAAGACATGGTGGAATGCATGAAAAAGGGTGTATAGGATCAAAAGAACCATGAAGTGGATAAGAGACATCAGGAAAAGGAGTGGATGACATGGAGGGTTCTTGATCTTGATATTTCTTTATGTTCTTTTCTTTATCATTTTTAGAGTCCTCTTGACATGGAGCCACTTCTAAGGACAAGGAAGCATGTTGGGATTGTATGGATGACTTTGGAAGAGATGGTGGAGGACTAGCTGAAGTAGGGATTATAGCATATGAAGGCTTAGGTTCTTTAGGTTTATCATTATTGAAAGTATTGGTAGCCAAGTGAAGGTTAGCTTGAGTTTCTTCAAGGGGTAGCCCTGGGGGATAACTATAGGGAACCACATGAAAAGTATCAGGGCTTGTGTCAGAAGAAGGTTCTGTGAAAGATTTGAAAGACTCAGAAGCTTTAGGAAATGTATGGGTATTGGAGGAAGTAGGGGATGGAAGGGAACCATCACAAGACAAAGGTCCAACATTAACATGATCTTCCTTGAGAGTGTAATCTTTATTTTCAGCCTGAGAGTTCTTAGAGGAAAGATCCTTGTAGTATTTACTTTTGTAATCAGCATGAAAAACTTTCTCTTCCTCAAGTGAAGTAGATGTGTCATCTAGGTATTGTGCATAGAAATTGTCAAAGTCTCTTTCATAATCAGAATCATATGGATCACCCTCACGATCTATCCAATGTGACGGCCCATTTGTAGTAAGCAGGAATGAACGATGAGGAGGACTCTTAGGAACAGAGGTGTCATAGGTATCATTACATTGTCTGTCTTCATAGTCATCAGAGTCTCCAAAGCTAGATGTGTCACTCTCCGTGGAAGAGGTATCATATTGCTCAAATTTTTTCTGGGGGCATGGTGACATGTACAAGTCTTTATCAAATGGAAAAGAGTATAGAGGTTCCTTTTCTTTCTCAAGTTTGTCAAGCTGGACTTGCATAGCTTGCAGCTACTTCATCATAGCGGCGATCAGAATTTCTTCCTCATGTGTACTGATTCTTTGAGACATGTGTACTGATTTTCAATAGCTATTGATTTGTTCTTGACACAATGATATTTTTGACAGATTCTAGAACTAGGCTGGAAACATTGGATATCTTGCAATTTGACAATTTCTAACAACTCTCTCAAATTTTTCCAAACGACACTCTGCAGACTCGTACGACACTGGGTTCTCAATCATACGACAGATGGGTAATACTGAAATGACACTTGACAAAACTCGTATGACTTTCTAACTTCCTGAAATGATTTTTGACTCCAGAAAAGGATTTTACTTTAGATTTTGCAAATTTTGAGTTTTCAGATTTGAATTGTTTGCAAATTGTACTGTCCAGATTTTGAAGGTTATACCAGATTTGATCATTTTTAATAGCCAAGTAGATAAACAAGCACGCAGAACAGTAAGCAAGTGATTCCAAGCACGTTCGAAAATAATGAACAAGGGCAAAAGCAACCTTGCGCATGAACAATCAAGTGACCAAATTGTGCTAATCCCTAAGAGTACTAATTGTGTATGTTTTGAAAAGTTTTGCAATAACACACATATACTTGAGAATGAAAAATTGGCCTCTCTAGGGTTTTTAGTAATGGTTTGACTCTGCAACTTTTATGATTCAAAGGGGTGAACTCCAATCCCGGCGCACCAGGGTTTTGACACAGTCTGAGAACTTAATCTTCAAGAGCTGCTAGGGAGATCTGACAACCCAACAATGAACCATACCTGTGGAGATTTCTTCCACAAGGACATTTATATAGTGGCTGTCACTACCATGGCGAAAATGGCTATTACCGCTTGAGGTTCCATCAACGCAGTTTGCCCTATGAAGGGATTGTCCACTATGGTTAACCCTCTCTAAAGATGACTCACAATAGTATACCACAAGGGGACTTGGCTCCAGATTCAAGGTTTTGACACCTCTTCACTTTTAACCCAAACAAAGCAAGCAGATTAATCCGACACGCTAAGACAAAGTTTTGTTTCACCAAGGTCTATGATATCAACTCCACGTGATCTATCAACCTCTCCAGGGAGAGAATGTATCAATCAATAAGAGAAGACGCACTAACCAATTTTGGTTTACCAAAGCTCATGATATCAACCCCACGTGATCTATCAACCTCTCCGGAGAGAGAATGTGTCGATCAATAAGAGAAGACACACTAACCAAGCTGAATGTGAAACGCACTAAGTATCCTCCCTACCTACAAGGATTCCGTCGTCAAAGAAGGATTTCGCTAGGAATCCAATCTCTCAAGAATCACGAATAGTGTTCATAGGGCCTAATTACTATGTGAGCACAGATATATTCCTGAAAGCAAATCTACCAAAATCATCCAAAAAGTAGAAAGAGGAACACTTAACGCTTAAAGAAAATATGAGATGAGTCCACAAGGTGGAACACTTAACACCTCACACAAGCTAAAAATGAGTCCCCAACTTAGAAAACAAGTGAGTTCCTAAAAGCACAAAAGGGTTGCCAAGTGGAACATTTAACGCTTCTGTCCTGTTGACCCCTCCCCTTTATGGCGCTGAGATTGCAACCATGGGGCAGAAATGAGGGGCCGGCGGATTAGTGAGTCCAATAACCCAAGATAGCAATCAAGATCAATCACAAGTATTCTAAGACTACTTAATGAATCCTTAAGGGGTCACAACCTAGTATCAATTATGCAAGTGTGTAGAAATAGATCAAAGCATGAAAAGATGCACACAAGCCAGACACATAAGAGATTTGTTTTAGGATCCAAATTGAAATATTATTAGCTTGAGAAGAATACCTTAGATCCAACGCTCTGCAATCCAGAATTTAGCACATGTCTGAAAGTACAAAACCAAAAAAAATCAACAGCAAATTGTAAGCATTAGAAATCAATAATCTAAAAGTACAAATATGCAAATTTTATGATCAAATGGCAAAATTTGAAAATGAAACCAACATGCTTGGATTTGGCTTGGAAAGAGCTTTCCAATGATATATCACACTTAAACTTTCAATACCATATGTGAAAATTTCACAAAAAAATGGGTGCCAGTTTTCCAGGCACGGATTCTGAAAACGCCAAATTTTTTTAAAAAAACAAATCAAAAAATAGAAAGTTGGCGTGATCAAAATAGGCATAGGCGTGATTGAAATGAGCATAGGCGTGACTGAAATGTGCCCAGGTGTGATTTAAATACTCATAGGCGTGACTGAAATGTGCCCAGGCATGATTTAAATACTCATAGGCGTGATTTAAATACTGATAGGCGTGACTGAAATGTGCCCAGGCATGATTTAAATACTCACAGGCATGATTTAAATACTGATACGCGTGACTGAAACTGGCAGATGCGTGACTGAAAATGGCAGATGCGTGATTGAAACTGTCAGATGCGTGACTGAAACTGTCAGATGCGTGACTGAAACTGTCACATGCGTGAGCAGAAACTGGCAGATACGTGACTGAAACTGTCAGATGCGTGACTGAAACTGTCACATGCGTGAGCAGAATGCTTGTAAGCATGAACAAATTGCTCATAGGCGTGAACAGATTGCTTGTAGGCGTGATCAGATTTCTCGTAAGCGGCGTTAGATTGCTCGTAAGCGGCATTTTTCCTGTTTGCGCAAAAATGATGAAAAAGTGACGCCAAAATATATAAAATTAGATAAAAATGAAGAGAATGAGGCTCAAGGCCCCACGGTGAGCGCCAAAAATGTGTGTGTGAAAATTGTACCTGATTCTGTAGACACAACACTCAGTAAAACATTAGAGGTTAGCTAAAATCAAAATCGTGCAAAATTGAAATCTATCTAACCAAGCGATTTACTGCCTTCTAGTAGGTGCGAGATTAATGTTCTCAGATTGTAATCGAGATCAGTGACCTAGACGACACCTAAATGAAGGATTTGAATGCAAAAGATGGATATGAAATTGAATACAATTAATCTATTTTTTTTGGATTTTCTATGCAATAAGAATGATAACTGATATGAAATCTATACTAATATGAAATTGATATGCTATGAATGCTATTGAAAATTGATATGCTATGAATGCAAAAATAAGATTGATCTCACAAAGATGTCGATTCGCAAGAGCTTTGATTCTTCAATTCTAATTCTCCAGCGTGATTGTGCAAAATATGAGATGATTTGTGAAGAGCTAAAGCCTTGTTTTATAGAAATCTAGGGCTTTGGAGGTGCATGGATAAAAGCCATAAATCACTCAAATAACTAAGGTTGATTTTTGAGTTATCTGATCATGAAAGATAGTTAATATGCAAAAACATGCAAAAGCTAAGTTTTAACTCAAAATAGAGTTTAGCTTTAATTGATAATTGACAGTTGTCTGCTTTTATGATTGTGCATGTTTTAATTATGAATTAATTTAATAATAAAGTGATTTATGCTCAACTCAACTGATTTTTGAAATAAAATAATTAATTTATGGGTTAATTAACTATTTTACCAAACTTTTATTAAAAATTATATTATTAAATAATGACAACATGCTTTAATTAATTAAATAAGAATTTAATCAATTAAAGATAGGAATTTTGATTTATTGTCAAAATTAAATAATACAATTAATAATAGATAGAATTAAATTTAATTACATAATTAAGTGGCAAATATTAAATCTAATTAATTAAATATGAAAATATTCAATTAATCAAACTTAGGATAAATGTGATTTATCGCCAAATAATCATTAAATTAAAGATAATTAAGATAATTAGGAATATTACTAGGAATATTCCCCGATGCAGAATTTAAGATAATCAATTATGATTCGATGATGTTAGATGTGCCTTAGGTTAGGACTTTGATGTCGATTTTGTTCGATTTGTTGATGTAGGAGGTTAATGAACTTATAGCCCATTTTTGGGGTATTACACTTATAATTATATTTTGGCATTGATGCAAGTTGAGAAGGAATTAGTAAAGATGAAAAGAAGGGTAGGGATTGTAGAGTGCATGTATCCCAAAGGAGGTGTTCAATGCAGATGAGGCACAGAGTGTGTAGGGATAGAGCACTGTATTCTCTAAAGTGGGTGTGAAGGTGAAGCAATGGGCAACAATGATGCAAGTGCAAATTTATCACAAGACTTGGGTGACAAAGTTTTTTTATGCTCTCTATTTTTTTTGTAATGAAATAGAGGTAGTTGGGTAAGTGCACCAAGATGGTGTACAAAAAAGTGGCCACCTCCTTGAAAAAAATAAAAAAAATTCATAACTCTCTCGGGTTATTCAAAATTTGAAAAACTAGGCTTGGCAAAGCCGAGCCACAAAACAAAATTAATAAAAACTTATGTAATTCAAAACACGTACGCATTTTGCAAAGAAAAAAATACTTTACAAAACCCATACGCATTTTGTAAAGAAAAAAATGTTTTACAAAATGTGTACGTGTTTTGACTGCCATAGTGTTTTTTTAAAAACCCATGTTTTGGCTCATTCTCTTCATGCCAAAATTGAGTTTGGAGGAGAAAGGAAGAAGATAAAATGCCAAAACCCGAGCAGGTTATTGTTGAAATTCAATTTAATTTCCATATTATTCATTTTGCAACCATGCCACGCTGTCGAACAGATAAAATTTTTGTTTTAAAAAAAAATTGTTTCAATTTTGATCGAGTAGGGTTTGTTAAATTGATTTTAGTTTTTTAATTATTTTGATGTTAGATTCAAAAAATAATCCCCGACCATGAAAGAGACAACAAATACCTCTTTAAACACCTGAAAATATTGGTAGTGATGGAAATGATCAACAAGAGAACCCTCCAAATGTAGCCCCACAAAAAGAAAACCCACTGCCAAACCCAAATCCACCACCAAACCCAAATCCAAAACCCCTGCATCCTCCAATAGGCCGCATTGATGCCACACAAGAGGAATTTATCAATCATCTTTAACAAAACAGTGCCCAAATATCTATATTGGTTAATAGGTTGAGGTCCTCTAGTTTTGAACACCACTCATCCATTGTCGTTTCCTTAGAAAGAATGGCCAGTAGTGTGAATGAGGTGTCTAAGGAGGTTACAACATGGGGTTCATGGAGGGATAGATGTCATGCATTTTATGTCGATGGATTTTCATATGATCAAGTGAAAAAAAAGAGGATACTTAAAGAAGACAAATGTGCTCTTTTCACTAATCCTATTAGTAGTAACTCCCTAGAAGTAACTACGAATCGGTTTCCCATAAATTGGTGTGTTCATAATAGGATGAGAGCTGCATTTTGGGATAGATGGTATATGGTCTTTGACCAAGCACCCTGTAATAATTGGGAGGTGTCTTTATATTTGTTGAGAAAGTTATATTGTGAGTTTATCCTTCGCGAGAGGCCAAATTACTTTGACATATGGTAGTTCCAAGGTAGAGGGAGAGGCTCTATGTAGAATAGAGATTGGGCCCATAGGGTGGTAGAGCCATATCATAGGAGATGTCTAGCTAAAAAACCCATAGTTCATGTTGCAGTCTCGGTAATAGTCAAGGAGTCTATTTATTTATAGACCCTTCAGGCAACTACATCATTGGTTGATGTAATGATTGAGCATGGCACATAGTTAGTCAATGTAGAGGGTGGATCAGCACCTAGACTACCTCCATCATCGTCAGATGCTCCATTTGGCTCAACCCAACCCATTGAGCATATGTGCCCTAGCTGTCAGGGTAGATACTGAAGTGAATGAGGATGGTTTGGGATCCCATTCGTGTACACGTTGTGGGAGTAGATGCTAGGTGTTTGCTGCTGAGGATGTGGCCCTCACAAATGACCTATTGATGATGGTGTTTTCTATGAGATAGGCGCAGGTATGTTTATTTGTGTTTTGACATGTTATTAATTTTAATCACCTAAATCTTATAAAAGTAAATACATATTTATTTAGAGAACAAATTAAATTGATATATGAATAATATGCATTGCAGGGTGCAATAGGTGATTCACAGAGCACACCACAAAGTGCTCATTCGAATAGACATGTATGTGTAGCTTCGACACCTGGGGTATAATTTTTAAATATTCATAAAAATAGAATAATTTCTTGATGTCAAGATATATTTTCTTAATATGTATATTTATTTGATGTTTTATAGGGCTTGTGCAGGGTTGAGATGTCCAAAGTTGATGATGTGACACTTTTTGTGATTGACTTTGGCCTAGAGAGCTTTGTGGTATCATATTTTTCACACCTCTTATTTATAATTTTAATTGAACCTATGTGTTATCATATTTGTTTCTCTTATGTTAATTTGGTTTATGCTAGGTTACCCTACCTGACTCCAAGACACCGGGATAAAAAAAGAAATCCTTGAGGACACCCAAAGTACAAAAGGTAATTTAGTACAATTTAAGTTTTTTTAAAAAATGTATTATGATTAAAGATGTACATGTATAGTGATCAATGCACATGTCTTATTTTTTCTATATACAAAAACAATTGGATTTTATAGAATTAATGAATGCACCAGATGTTGCTGATGTTCAGGAGTGGGAAGAGGTAACATTTTTATATTCACTTTTGATTGTATTCTTGTTTGTTCAAAATCTCTTAGAAATCCTTCCTCTATGACTATGATATGTGTTATTATTTTCATACAGGAAATGGTCATAGTGGCCTCATCAACGACGATCCCTACTAACAGTACAAGAGAGCTATTTAAGGCTTCAGTATTCATTATATATATATATATATATATATATATATATATATATATATATATATAGACACACACACACACACACACAGGTATGTGTGTGTGTGTTAAACATATGGATTTAGATATGAGTACATGCATCTTTGCTTTTGTAGTGTTTGTCATTAACTTTGGGTTATTAACTTGTGTTAATTGTCTTTTACCTATTGCACCTCCCTTCGTGACTTCCTACAGACCCTTTACCATTCCATTTTGTTAGGAGTCCTCAACCACGAAGGAGTCAATCAACATTACTACACAACCCAAGTGCAGAAGAAAGAGATGAGTTAATCAACAATTCAATTGCCAACAAATTACAATCTAGTATTTAGTTATTTTGATAGTATTTGGGGATAAGATATCTGATTTAGCATTTGAATTATTCTTGTGCAGACACCTAGTGAGCCATGTACTACTTCGAAGAGGCTCAATTTTGATGATCCAGCACAGTCATAGATATTGATAGAGATATATAGATCTATTTGTGGTCATTGAATGGCCAATTTTTGTATATGTTTGATATTTGTATTGTATATATCGACCTTAACATGACACATGCCACATTTTTGTAACTATTATTGATTTGACATCTATGTCATTTTTTGATATGTACATGATTATTGTTCATTTTGATATATATTAAACTTTATATTCGATCTAATTTGTTCATTGTGTGCATATCATTGTACTTCAAAACTTATTTTTTTGCAATTAATCAAACATGTTTACATTCGTTATTTAATACAATAGAATTGAAACATGTTTATGAAAGTCATTGTGGCATGAATAATGTAATCAAAATCATTTGTGTCTTTATTTGATGTAATAAGGCATGAAAAGCCAAAATATGTAATGATTTTGTCTATTTGTGTCAAATTGCCCTAATTGACCAAATAAGGGTCATAGGAAGATGTATATTAATGGGTGGTTTATGTGGTTTCTGATGCAGAAGGATCAACAATGGAACTCCACTTGAGGAATTTAGGCACTCAAGGGACTCAACATTGGATCCTCATTACATATATTGTACCATCCCATGACCCAACTCTGACTTACATCAAGGAAAACACTACTTCTCCTTCAAGGTACACTAGACCTTTTTCTTTCTTTTGCTCCACCCAAATGCTCAAAATGGGTTCCCAACTCCAACCACTTGATCTGATACCTTCTAGGGTCTTAACATGCCCTATTAAACTTGCAACAACTACCCATACACACCTATTTTTTTGGTGTATTCATACTCCCTTACCCAAGCATACACTAGGCCTAATCCTAATAGCCCTATCCAGCAGGTAATCTAGGATTTTATCAAGAGTTTTCCCAACAAATTGCCAAAAAATTTACACTTTTGGACACCCATTTGGAAGTTACACAACATATCATAAACTTAGATACTATTGTTTTGGATCATACCCTGTTGCTCACACACTTGGCACTATTTTAAGCCCCAAAACCCCCACTTTTACAAAGGAACTATATCAAGTAATTAATCCATGACCAGGGATTCTTTAACAGAGTTATATTATGGCTCCAATTAGAATAAATTTCCATCAATTTGGTTCTATAGTCTTCCTACATACAAAAGCCCCAAATTGTCCTCTAAACCCTCCAAAAACTAGGGCCTACTCAATGTATGCCTTCCAGACCCAATCTCAACTAAAAAAAGGTTGGATCACCATCTTCCAAACATATAATAATTATTTCAACCTTAAAAAGGTACCCTCCTTTGGCTAGATGCTCTGCTTCAATACCTATACCTCAACTTCATTACCCTTCAAAACCCATTTTCAAATCACCAGTGCCAATACTCTGTAAGTGGTCTTCTTTCCTACATTATTCATGTAAAAATGATATATTAAAAATGTGGATCCATCCCCGAGTGACAGTAAACACAAAAAGTGGATGGATCATTCAATCCATATTGCTAATCAACACAAAATGCAGTCATGTCCAAGACAATCAATGAAATTGTTAGGAGATGGATTAATTAAAATCCCAAATGAATTCAAAACTACATAAAAAACTTGCCCAACCAATCTACATTACTCCCTAATGCATTAAAATGCAGGTTGTGACACTATGAATGTCCAAAACAAGGAGAAATGACTCAGATTTTACAAGAAATCAAAACTTTCATTATTGCCAAACTAAACCAGTTACATCCTCTCTCTTTACCATGACTTCCTTAGCCTTAAATATGCATTAAAATATTATTCCAATCATTTTCTAATCAAAATTATGATAATAACTACCCAAACTAACTCCAACCATCAAATACCTGCTCATTCCTAACTAGCCATTAGGATTTAAATATTCAAATTTGTTAACTTGAATAATTTAACTTTTGAGATCCTAAAACCAATTCAAAGGCTTATTATTTGGCCTTATTACATCATAAACCTCCCTAAACTCTTGATTGACCAACCTAGGCATCATGTTTCCCTATTACATGAATTTGGTCCTATGGTCCTTACTAGGACCATCAGGACATTCGCCAATACATCTAACTTTATTTCATCTCATTACATTTCATAAGCACGAATGGCCCAATTACAATGTTTTTAGACCTTTTAGGTCCTTATAGTCTTCAAATTCTTAAGGTCATCCATGTGACCCCCTGGTAGCCTTCCAAGCCTTAGGTGCTCCTACACCAATTTCTATTTCTTGTGGATTGTGTTTTGGAACAAGTTGGTGAAAAGTGTGAAATACTCGATTTTATAATATTGCTTAGTGACCCTTAGGGACACTTTGGTCTGGTGTGCTTGTGAATGTTGGAGGGAATCTATGGGTGAGATGAGGTTATCACTAGCATTTACCCAACCAACCAGAGCTAATGGAGTAGACAATTTGATCCCATAGCGAACAGATTGAAAGATAGCCAATGTTTCTCATTTCAATTGAGCAACATTGCAACTTTTGACATAAAATGAGATAGGGATGTCAAATTAAAATGAAGGGGAATATCCCAAAACTAAGATAGGTAATTTTAGGCTTCCATAACATGTTCCTGTAGCACTTGATGACTCATTGATACCACGTACGAGCTCCAAGATATGCCCCAAGAAATATCACCGCCCAATGTTGCTTAGTGACCCTTAGGGACACTCTAGTGTGGTGTGCTTGCTAAAATTGGAGGGACTCTGTGTATGAGATGAGATTGTCACTAGTGTACACCCATCCAATTGGAGCTAATGGAGTAGATGATTTGATCCCATGACGAACGGATTGAAAGATAGCCAATGTTGATCATTTCAATTGAGCAACATTGCAACTTTTGACATAAACCTAGATAGGGATGTCAAATTAAAATGAAGGGGAATCTCCCAAAAATGATATAGGTAATTGTAGGCCTCTATAACATGGTCTTGTAGCACATGAAGATTTTTTGATACCTCGCACGAGCTCTGATATATGCCCCAAGAAATATCATTGCCCAATGTTGCTTAGTGACCCTTAGGGACACTCCGATTTGGTGTTCTCATGAACATGAGAGGAACTCTGTGTGCAAGACGGGGTTGTCACTAGCATTGACCTGGCTAACCAGAGATAATGGAGCACACAATTCAATCCCATAGAAAATGGATTGAAATATAGCCAATGTGCTCATTTTAATTGAGCAACATTGTAACTTTTGACATAAACTGAGATAGGGGTGTCAAATTAAAATGAAGGGGAATCTCCCAAAATTGAGATAGGTAATTTTAGGCCTCCATAACATGGTCTTTTAGAACTTGGTGATTTTTTGACAACTCACATGAGCTCCAAGATATGCCCCAAGAAATATCACTTCCCAATGATACTTAGTGACCTTTAGGGGCACTCTGGTCTGGTGTGCTCGCAAATGTCTGAGGGACTCTGTGTGCGAGATGGAGTTGTCACTAGCATTTACCCGACCAACCAAAAATAATGGAGAAAATGAATTGGTCCCACGATAAATGGATTGAAAGATAGCCAATGTTGCTCATATGACATGATCTTTTGCAGTCACATCCATGTTATGGCATTTAAAGAATAGTTTTTTTAAAGATATGTTTGGACATGTTCTTAATGGCAATTGATATTTAAGTAAAAAAATTTAAATAGATTGCACACTTATTTATTGTTCAACGTACAAAATAAAAGATAAAGATCAAAAGTAAATGCCAGATTCTTCAAAGCTAGGGATTGAGAGGATTGAATACATGTATTTCAATCATATATTTGCAAATTAGGCCCATTGCACCTTTTATATACAAAATTTGGCATCTAACATGCACATGACAACTCATTTCCATTTTTTTACATAAAAATTGGCATCTAATATACACATGGCAGATCTTTTGCACCTTTTATATACAAAAATTGGCATCTAACATGCACAAGACAGCTCATTGCCATTTTTTTACATAAAAATTAGCATCTAATATGCACATGGTAGCCCTTTTTTATACAAAATTTAGCATCTATTTATGCACATTACATCTCATTATCATTTTGAAGTACATAATTTGGCCTCTAAATACGCACATAGAGAAGCTCAAAGATATACACAAAATTGTTGAAATCATTCTACCATATTGTAGAATCATTCTTATAGATTGCCCAAAATTAGTCAAGAGAACCTTCTGGATCAGCTCTAACCCTTATTGTGTCAAGTATTGCCTCATAGTCAGATTCATGAACTTTCCATAAATTCTTATTAAGAGGTCTTCCATGATACTTAATCAATTTAATATTTGTTGCAGCAATAAGGTTAGAGTAATGAAGAATATGTCTATGTGTCTCAAAGTCCTCAAACAACCATGCATTAGAATTCTTGATAGGATACTTGCATTTTATAGAGTTTAATAACCAAATCGATGCAAAGTGTAATAAAAAAGAGTTTAATAGGTATGAATACAACTGGACACAATAATGGTACCTTCTAAGCCATGTGCCTGTGACAACAACGGATCCTATTGGGTACTGAATACCCTCTCCATCAATGATTGTAGTTGTCAATTTATTTTTGGCCTCAATACAACAACACAAAAAGTAATTTGTTCCTTATTCATTGTTCTCATCTGTAATTACTGCATATACATGACCTACGTTTAATAAAAGGATTAGTTAATATAAAAGTCAAGATTAAAAATTGATTTAACCTACGAAATCTAGAGAAATTACCTGGTTCAACTAGGTCTGATACATGGTCAAAATCCATTGATGCTTCAAACTAGATCATTTGTAGTTCTCTGGGAAGTTGATATGTATCTAGGCTTTCCAAAGGTCTACAAGACCATTGGTCAACCCAATCTTTTAATTCACATTCATCACACACAAAATGCATACACGAAGAGAAAAAGCATGCAATTTGTCTAGTATAAATAGCTAATGATGTTGCATTTGAACTTTTAAATGAATGTATGTCGCTTGATCCTATAAGTGAACAACAATATAGATAGTTTTCAATGTTAGATTCATGTATCAACCAAAAAAATATATAAACCATAGAGTTACATGCATTACCTGGTCTCATCGTAGAGTTACACCATTGCACAGTTGTTTCTACATCTATGAACACTGCGCCACCTTCGTACTTCAATTCCTTTCTAGTAAGAGCTATTTTCACACATGCTCCCACACCATCATGCTCTCCCTTTCCATACCCTACCTCAGTGAAATTATAAAAATATTGTACCCCACTTTTCACATGCATCCTACTCAACCAGTAGAACATCCTTACATTCTTGAATTGTGCAGTGCAATTGTCCGACCATATTAAGTGTTGGTCGTATCTTATACCTCTTACCCTTAAACTATCATAGAAGATTGTAAAGCATCCTTGCACAAAATATGAGGAATAAGTATGATCATCACTGATATAGAAGTGATACTCTCTTATAACCTTTTTGTCCTCCTCTGTGCTATCATATGCATGCATGAATGCTACGTGTACAAAAATAGTAACTTGTGTAGAGTGGTAATACATAGGTTGCACTTCATTTTGAGGTTTCAGTGCATAATTCTCAGCAAAATCAATGACAGACACAATAGTACCGAGGGAGAAAATGTCCTTACACAACTTGAATTGCTCATCTAACCACCTAGCTCTATGTGTGTGACCAATGTACTCATAAACTAGTTTCTCTTGAAACGTCTTCATAAAATCAGCTACGCATATATCCCTTTTCACTAACTCACACATCTTTAATTCTTTTCCATCTTTAACACCATATGTGACTGACTTGTATTTTCCAATAGAAACTAGTGTCTTACCAATTTCATGTGTGCTATCTAGGTGTAGGCATCTAGGAAATTGTTTCAAACCACCGCATGTAGGACAAAATCGTTCCAAACACATCATCTTATAGTAAATGCACTTGTCATCTCTTCTACATAGTACACTTGAAATAAATTCTCTCAATGACTTAGGAGGTGCTTGTAGACCACATTCCTGCAAAATATTGTTAGTGTGCAAAGTACAACATACATAATGATAAATATCATAATGCATGGAAAATTCAACATGGACCCTACAACAACACGTAGTATGTGCATGATTAACCTTAAAATAAAATGGTTTTGTCTTCTCAAAAAATGATTGGCTAATTTTAATCAAAGGAAAGCTTTGAAGAAACATTTCATAAATTTGTGTTTGAGTCATGTCTAAATAGTGTTTTGGATGTGGTTCATGGTTTCTAAGTCCAATTCACCTTCTAACAACATCTCTTGTGTTGGGTGAAACCCTTGTGTTGTCATGCCAAAATTGTCAGTTAACATTCTTAGTGCATCAACAACAACCTTGTCCTTGCATGGGAGTCTACTCGAGAATGCCCAAAGAGAATTATTGTTAGGATCCCCAATTTTCTCTCACCTCTCTAAGGCATTGCGTAATGTTGTTCTACTTATCCTTAATGACTTGCTTATTTTTCTTATTAAACAATATTTTTTCATTTCCTTTCCCATTATGGTTGATGTGAGGACACGTCGAGAAACATTAGCATCTTTTTTACGTGCTTTCATACCAATGGCTTGGTATGCATCAAATATATTTCTCACAATAGTTCTTTCACTACTATTTTCAGTTGTTCTTAAACCCAAAATTCTCATTGTCTCTCTAAATTTTAGATTTTTAATCATTTCAACAACTAATTGGAATCTTCAACTTTGGTTTAAATTTTCAAAATAATTATTCCAATTTCTTTTAATCGTTCTTCTACAAGTTCTTTGAGAAATTTTATCATGCATTTTCCTTTCAATATTTTCATCAATGTCAATTAGAAACTTTGGTTTTCTACAAATTATTCTAGGAGGTGTTAAGATACATGCATGCTCTTGGTTTTCATTAGGTGCATTATGCATGTTAATCTCATAAAATTGAAGTGGTGTATATTATTCAAATTCATTAGGTTCATTCATCACATTGATTTTAAATGGATTATGGTTATTGCATTCATTAGGTGCATTCGTCACATGCATTTGAATTGGTGCATGTTGATCATTTTGATTTGGTGCATTAGGTACATTTATCATGTCAATTTGGATTGTTGCATGTTTGAATCACTGTCATTAGGTGCATTAGATGACATACCTCCACATAATCTCCTCATACACTCCCTTTGTCTTATCTTTGTTGCCTCTCATTGTTCATTTGTTCATCTCTTGTTATTTCCCATTACATTAATATTGATTGTCCTATATACATAACATAATGATGAAAATGCACAATCAAATGGCAAGAAAAACAACAAATGAGCATCATTTTATTATAATCTAAAGTAACAAACCAAAAAATAAAAAAAATCAATCATTTCAAAGCAAAATTGACAAAAAAAAATACAAACCTAACTGTTACTGTCCCAAAAATTGATGCCAAACACTGTAGTGGGACCTTCAAACAACTTGTAGTGTTGGTTTCTAGGCCATTGATAATATATTATATAGATTTTCTTATAACATGTACGGGTTATGGAAACCTAAAACCAACATTTACATTTCCTCATAACTCATACGGGTTCTTTAAAATAGGAAACCAAGAAGGAAGGTAGGAGAGAGAGAGAGAGAGAGAAGAATAAAATATTATTTTCTATCAATTAATTGGGTCTAAATACCACTAATCTATCAATCCTACCAAGATTTATAGAATCTCTTTTATAATAGTTCTAATACAACATTTTTCTTAACAAAAAATACTATGTAATTCACTTTAATCCCTAGTCTATATATGCATAAAATATTTATATTTAAATGATATTTTTTGTAATGTATTTGAATTATATAATATTATTAAGATTAAATAATATAGCTATAGTTAAATTGATCCATGTTTCATCAGTAGTATGGCACAAGAACTTAGCTCTAAGTAAACTTAAGACAAGATAGCAAATTTTGTTCTTGAGAAAACTTCACGATTAGAACACAACTAAAATGGAGATGGGGAGGGAGAGAGGGGATAGGGAGAGAGGGAGGGAGATAGGGAGAATAGAAGATGGAGAGAGAAGGAGGATGGTATAGGAAAGGAGAGATAATATAATAAGGAGAGAGGGAGGGGAGAGAGAGAATATGACAAGGAGATGGAGAGAGAGAGAGTGAGGAAACAAGAAGAGACACACATTTATATGTATATAAAACTATAGATATGCACATATAAAAACATAGACATAACTTATATACATAAGTCTATACATAAATTTAGTGTATTTTTAACTTAGTACCATGTGTTTTGATGTATTCATAACCCATACGTGTTCTGTAAAACATAATTTGCATTTCTTTACATCTTCAAAACATGTATGGGTTTTGAAAATTTTGAAATGTACTTTTTGCTTTTCAAAACCTAAGCGGGTTATGATGCACACAAAAACTCGTATGCATTTTAAGCTTGGAAAAAGGGTTAGTAAACGAGCCTAAGGCTTCAAAACCTATTTTCCCTCCATTTTAGTCCCTTTACACATTTTTTCATCTTCCAACATGAATTCTCGATTTCATCATCATTAGGTTTACAAATGATCAAGAGGGTACATAATCTTACACATCTTCTCATCTTTCTAACCATATAAATTTTTCAATTTTTAGACAACATTAACATAGTGAAATTTAATTTTCTTTACCAATATCTTGACATGCCTCACAAACATATGTCTACCATTTTTTTAATAAATTTTGATCTACTCAACCAATTGCAAAAAAAAATGCATATTACTGTTCTACACTTGAATCTATACACTTTTAAAAAAATAAGATTGCATTTTTTATTATTTTGATGCAAGTTCTGCCCAGCGCACGAATAGGTACCAGATTTTCAGGATGCGGTCACTTCAAAAAATCATAAAAAAAGGTACTCAACAAAAAATTATGAAAAAATACACAACTTCTTAGATCTCAGTCTTACCTACCATTCTACCAAATGGTTTCAAAATATTAAATCTAACTATTTCTTTTGTTGAGCACATGGAAACAACTATGTTATGTTTTTTCTAAAAAAATCAAAAACAATTTTTCATGCGCGGAGGGTTTGACCTTCTTAATATTATCCATTTTTAAAAAACTTTAGTAGTTTAGAAACAAGATTCAGAGTACTACAATTCTTATTCTTTACACATCTTCTAATTTTGAGTGCAAGACCCTCCTATTTCTCTTTCAAGTTAAGGTTTAACTGATTTCAGACAAATGTTCTGAAAATGACAACTAGTTTGAAAATGAAAAGTTTATTTCAAAGTTCTTCATAGCTACATTATTTAAACAGATATATAAATATATAAAAAAAACAATTTTCTACAGGAAAATCACAGGTATCCTTTCGCAGTTTGAAAGAACAAAACAACAACAAATTTACCCAAAATTTTTGACATAACTCAATATGATGGTTGTCAAACAAATTTCTTGTATAAATTGTCCTTTTTATCATTAACTGTCCATTATAACTAATTTCAATTCCAAAAAGTTGATTCCAATTTCTTCCCAGCTTCAAAAAAATGTCATAAAAACATATCAATAAAATGATTTGCTACAGGAGACAGTTTAATCATTTAAAATTATGTGAGAAATCTTTCTTTTCAAATAACCATTTTGCAAATAATTGTTTATCAAACATAGAGTTTAAATTCTCTTTTAAACTAAGTCACAATACATAGGAATAATCAATCTTCATCAAAACTTTTCTAAAATGAGAAAATTACTACTAAAGAAGAATACCATGCAATAATATAATGTCCTTCAAGAAGCACGGTTTTCTTTCCTACCACGTTTTGTGTTTCTTCAGATCTCATGTCTTCTCTCCTCATACCTTCCTTCTGTACGTCTTGCAATTCTTTTCCTTAGACCGTGAATACACTTCACCATTTTTCCTCTTCTATGTGTCTCATCCCTCTCTTTTTATTTCTCACCCTGGTGTATATATTCCTACCAAATTTCCCTTTGATTACTCTATTTCATTCCTCCTATGTTTGTATTGTTGCGTGTATTCCTCAGTTTAAACTATCACACATTCTTCCTATTTTCTATCCCTTTCAATTTCGCTTTCCCCCTTTCTCAACTCCAATCTCCTTTATTTACCTATGTTATGTGCATTTTTTTATCCTGATTTCCCATTTATAATTTGTTGTGTGTCCATTAAATTTCTTGTTTCCTGCATTAAATTGTTAGGTATCAATGGAAAATTTCCTTAATTTCCTCTAATCTTCACACATACACCTTTGTTACGTGTGATTTATGTTCTTATCTCCTATGTTAACAATGGAGAGGCCATCATCTATGAGCAAATGATATATGGCTCTCCCAAATGCACTGGATCCTACTTGCATATAGAAACAACTCCCAGTCATCATCTCTCGTGGACAACATCAACCATGTAAGGTGGAGTTAACAAAACATGTTCTTCACTCTCCCAAATGATTCCTTTCATACTTTTGCCTCCTCTTTGTTGCAAAATCCCCTAAATCAGTTGATCACAGAGGAATGACTTTGCATTCCTTTTGTTGATTAGAATGTTGGGTTAACTTACATTTTGTTAACATTCTTAAGACTATCTCTTGTCGCATAGTTAGTATTTTCTCTTATAATGTGTATGTTATTCATCGATTAATAAAAGGATCAAAATGCATTTAAATATAATAATTTATATATCAATTTTCACTTGGCTAATTTCAAATTATCAATTCTAATATAAAATAAGAAGTTAAACATGTACACACAAAAGTAGTGCACTTCTATGAATCCTTACATGCAATAAAACTCAAGAATGAGCCCTCACAAATCGATCCGTAGCTCTCTATGCATGGAGTTGCAAGATTATAAAATTACTCTCAGCTAGAGCTATGAAGCTAATGACCTTGCTAGTCAACCACACAATGAGAGATTCAAATGAAGACAAGGGCAAGAGTGCCAATATCCCCAAGAATCAAATGAAATGCAAATGCAAGTAAGCTAAGAATGAAGATGCAAGCTAAGCTAAATGATAACAATGCAATGCTTGAAAGGAAATCTAATCTATGAAAAGAAGGTACAAGCTAGACTATGCAAGGAAAGTACAAGTCTTACAATCCCTCCTAATTAAGCTATGTGAGATTAATCTATTGCATAAAGGAAATCTATACTAAGAATGCCATGATTATGCAACTATGAAAGCAAGTTAAATGAGATGCAACAACAATGTCTTCAAAGCTTGGATGCAAGGATGTCTTCAAAGAGCTCCAAATGACCTAGAAAACCTATAGCATAACATTAGTATTCAAAATTGCATATGAAAATGAGGAAGAGAGCTCTCCTTTTATAGGAAATGAAAAGGAATGGACCATGGAGATTAAGAGGCAAAAGACTTAATCAATGGTGGAGCATCAAAGAGGAGCAATCCATGTGCACAAGTATCCTCCAATGAGAAAATAAGAGTTGACTTTTGTGTCCATATAAGATAAAAAGTGCTTTTCTTCTTTTTATAAAATAGGAATAATGATTTATTTGTGCAACTTAGGATAAGAGGAAAAGTGGGGGATTTTTATTTATTAAAAGAGGAGGAAATATTCCTTTTAAATAAATAAAGACTTAGGATAAAATGGTTAGCCCAAGGCAAATAATCGAAAATGATGAAATAAGATTTGATCAAAGAAATTGATATAATTGAAAAATGCTAATTTTGAAAATCTTGATTCAGGGATTTGATAAATTGCTGAATGGGGGCCCAAAGTCTAGGTGACCATTTTAGGGTGCATACATTTGCTCCTCTTTGACTAATGTGAGATCGATTTGGGATCACATGTGGTCAAAGAATGAATTTGCAATTAGAGATTGATTTGGGATCACAAAACAATCCAGATGTGTGTTCATTTTGGGAACAAATTAGGACAAAAATAAGCAAAAATCTAAAAGACAAGACCAACACCATCACTACTAGGTGCAAATCAAGCCTTAGACAAAACTATCGCCATCGCTGCTAGGCAATAATCAAGTCTGAAAAATAGGAGATAAAAATTGAAAGACAAAATCACCACCGTTGCTGCTAGGTGATAATTAAGTCTAAAAATAAGAATCTCAAGCTGAGCTGAATGATAAAGTTGAATCAAAGATTAAAGCTGATAGGTACTGCCCCCTCAGAATCGAAACAAAATCAGGTAGAGGAGAACAAGAAATTGATAAAATTGATCAAAGCACTAGAAATCATAGTCGAAGAATGGGACAATAGGATAACCATCAAGCAGTGAAGACATGCCCCAGGTTGACTAGGTTTGACTAGGAAAGATATAGGATAAAAATTAAGGAAAACCTGAGAGAAATGAAGTGAGTGAGAATGAATGATAGACTAGGAGGTTTGAAAGAGATGGGGGTGAAGAAATGAAGATGCCCCAACAAAGATCGAAGGATCAGGCCTCAAGTGATCAGCCAACTACGTAGATGAGAGTGAAATTTTTGAAATACAATTTTGACTATCAAGATTAACTCAGATTTCAATTTCAAGTCCAAAAATGGATCCAGGATGTTGAAATTAGCTAGGGGTGCAATTTTTGCACAATTCCGAGGTGTTTTGAAAATTAGGTCAAAAAATCAAAATGCTATAAAAGGGGTAAAAAGTGTCATTTTCAAAATCATTTGACTTTTATTGATTTGAGAATTGTGAGAGCTTAGAGAGATAAAATAGCCTAGCAAGTAGGAGTTCCCATCCATAGGCATCGATTTGAGCGAGCCGGGTTGCATAACCGGCCTCCACACTATCCTGCCCCAATATGTTTTCAGAAAACCTGCCTATTTTGAGTCATTTATTGCATTTAATATGTGTTTAGCACATTTTAACAATTTAAAAATTTCAAATTTTTAGATTAGGGTGAACTATCACGCGATACTTTAGAAGTATCGCACCTTTTGGGGAGAAACATCGCGCGATACTTCACGGGTCCCCAAAGTATCGCATGCGTATAGACAACAGTATCGCACGATGACTAGCGAACTATCACATGATACCAGGTGAAGTATTGCATGACCAAAGGTATATCGCACTGTTATAGAAACAAGTATCGCACGATACTTGTTCCAAAAAGCAGTATCGCCCAAGTGCAAAATTTGATATTTTAAGTATTTTTGAGCAAAAAAATGACATGGGTCTAGACAAATTTACGTTATATATGTCTTGTACTAATTTTGAGACATTCATCATGATATGTACTGATATCTGGCTTGGTTTAATGGGTTGTAGGAGCACTTTCTGATGCTACTCATCAGAGCGCCGAAGGTGGTGGGGCTGAAGTGCATCCAAGATCTTGATGATCTGGGCAAGGATGACTTGAGAGCGATGGGATTTGGATATTTGGTGCGGTTCCCAGATATCTGGGCTGATCATGGGCTATTGACTGCTCTTGCCGAGAGATGGCATAGTGAGCACAACACCTTCCACCTGCCCACAGGAGAGGCATCCATCACACTAGAGGATGTCTATCAGATTCTCCGAGCACCATGCCATGGAGAGGCGTTGAGTAAAATCATGCTTTAAGATATAATCATTTAAATATAATGTTCCCATATGATGAAACTAACATGATTGTTTGTTGGCACAGGTGTACTACGATCAGGATGCTACTGAGGGCTGACATGCTATCCAGGGCATGTTTCAGGATGTCACTATCATTGACAGACATGTCAGCTGGGAGTGACTGATTGATGATTTTGGCAGAGACTTCCCAGTGCCATGTATTGTTGCTTCCATCATCGCACAAGCCCTGATGACTGATCATAGTTAGAAGGGATTCCCTCTCGGATGGGGAAAACTACTGGTGGACTTGGTAGGAAAACCTCGGTGCATGGCATGGGGACCTGCCATACTTGTAGAGATGTATCATGAGCTGCACGCGATCATCTACAGGGATGGTCAGACATGGGCTTGCAGTGCCATCCTGGCACAAGTGTGGGCTTGGGATCACATTACTGTGATACGGCCCAGGATTCAGTTGAGGGAGTGAAGATACCCATACATATATAGGCACGGAGGATTCATATCACATGCCCATACTAGGGATGTGACATATTGTAGGCAGATCCTAGATGAGATGACCTCATTCACATGGAGGCCATACAGGGATGCTAAGGCATGGGGGATGCAGATGATGAGTTGAGCTATATGCTATGTAGTCGACCATTAGTAGGCTGACACTCTGAGATTGTCAAGAGGTTCTGCATTACTCGAGTATGGCGACAGTTCAGGAGGTAGCAGCAGGTCTCCACAAAGACTACTACTTATGCCAGGGCATGAGACGAGGAGGGACATGGGTGGCTACCCATGTTGGAATATCAAAAAGCTATTGCAGAGATAGATGGCATCAGGAGGGAGCCTTGGGAGTACCTTCCTGATATGGCAGATGCAGGATTTGATGCAGCATACAGGGCTGAGTGGTGGAGGGCACCATTCCCTTGTTTCACAGTACCTGATGCTCTAGTAGCAGCTCAGCGTGGGGATGGGGATGATGGGGGAGATGGAGGAGATGGAGGGAGAGGGAGAGGGAGAGGGATGGAGAGGGGGGAAGGATCAGGTGGTTGAAAATGGCCACAGGGACAGAGATCGGTGACCCCTAAGGATGAGGCGAGACCAACTCACCGATAGGCAAAGGTATAGCAGGATCAGCCTGCAGGAGGGGATGACCTGAGAGCCAGGATCCAGGCTCTAGAGATGGAGATGTAGTAGCTACGCATCACCATAGCAGTGAGAGAGCAATAGCTAGCTGACTTGAGGGCAGAGAGAGATCAACAGATCACTGATCTCAAGGTAGAGATAGCATGCCGGGAGCAGGCGACACAGGCTGACACAGCAGAGATCTGGAGAGAGTCAGCACGAGCTACTTACTACCATGGACTCTACCTACAGGCCATACCTGAGGGATAGAGAGCACCATCTTACTCTCAAAGGGTAGGTAGATCAGATATGGTGCCAGACAGGGCAACAACACCACCTCCACTACCACCACGTGATGGGGAGAGTCAGACCTAGGTTAGGGCTTAGGTTTAGATGTTTTGAGACATATCCTGAGACTTGTGATCCAGATTTTGGGATCTCATATTGTATGTTGTATGATGACATTGATTTATATATGAGATTACTGGATGTTCAATATGTCTTGTGTTTACGTCTCACTTGTGATGGATGTATCAGTTTATGTATTGTCTTGTCATTTTTCTCAAAATGTATGTTTATATGCTCATGTATATTCTCTCTCATAGATGTATGTTTAATTCTCATGTGTATGATATAGACTCATGTTTCTGAAAATGACATTTTTTGAGATATAGATATGATGATAAGATTAACCCCTTGTGATGACAGGAACAGGTTTGAGATGAAAGACCAAGAGCGAAAGACATGATCGAGAAAAGGGGAAATGAGTGTAGTTGACCGATAGGTCCATGTAAGATGAAAAGGAGAGCTCTCTCCATATGCAAGATGCAAAAACTAAACTAATATGAACCTAGGAATGCAAGCTACTATGAAAAGTGGTTGACTTGCAAGGTCACAACGCTTATAGACATCTAATTATCATCATTGAGCATTATTGGTAGTGTCATAAGATCATACAATACTCACTAGTATGACTATGGGTATATGAATATGATCTATATCAGATGAAATGTGGGAATCCCACCTAGGCACCAAAGACATGTAAGTCAAGATGACTAGTGTAGTGAGATTACCTAGGTTTACTATAGTGAGATTATGCTTGCATCAGGACATAAGAAGGTCAAGATGGCTATAAGCATGCACTCGCAAAACAGTCAAGGATGATACTTTGTCAATCCCTAGTGTCAAGTAGGACTAGCATAAATGCTCATGATAGTTAGGACCGACAAAATATACCCACAAGCAGATAAAAAAATAAAAGATGTTCTCATACCCTCAGTCTTCTAGCTATGCCTCATCAAAAACTTCTCAAGGAGAGACCACTTGTCAAAGAAATCATCATAGACAACACACAAAGAAAAATAAAGTCAACATATCTCAATTGAGTTGATTGTTTAAGTGTGTGTGTGTTGGTCATAGAGTCAAACTTTGAGCATCAAATTTGCTAATGGGCGATATCGCATCATACTTAGATTGGTGGGTAAGACATCTGACAAGTGTTGAGAAACACTCAACACTAGGGTAGTGTTGAAAAACACTGTTTGGGGTGGTGTTGAAAAACACTTGTTTGTGAAATGCCCCAAGAGACAAACGCACCTAAAGGACCTACGCGAACAGGTATGCCCCCTAGACAAAGACAAAGACCAATTCCAAACCAAGGCAACAAGGTCAAGTCATGATGGAGAATGGCTAAGTGTCGAGGATGCATGTTAAGAGACAAGGGTGCAAAAGGTCTCAAGTAGCGCCTGTTTCCAGGTTTTCACCACTTGGAGATTTTTATTTTTATTTTTATTTCATTTTTTTTGTATTTTTGCTACCAAGGCGCCTGTTTCCAGGTTTTCACCAAGGTACTTTTTCTATTTTTTTTTGAATTTTTATTTTTTTGTATTTTTTCAGGACTTTATATGCTTTTTAGGATTTTTTCAGCATCATATATGAATTTTTTTGGTATTTTTTCAGGATCAATAAATATGTACAAAGGATGCCCCCAGAAAGAATAGGCATCATGGATAGAACTTCTTGATGTGCAAAACATTAATAGGATCAGGGAGTTGTTCCCCTTGTTCATCAGATAGCAAGTAAGCACCTGTCCCAAAAGTAGCAGTAATAATGTATGGTCCAAGCCAATTAGGTTCAAATTTGCCTTTTTGTTCTCATTGTTGTTGGTTCTTAGGATTCTCACGTAGGACAAGATCTCCTACTTGAAATTCTCTAGGGTGAACCTTCTTGTTGAATGCTTTGGACATACACTTTTGGTAGACTCTCATGTGATCAAAAGATGTTCTTCATTTCTCATCAAGAAGTTCCAATTCTTGCAATCTCATGGCATGATAATCTTCATCAGTAATGAAACCTTTGAGAGAGACTCTAAGTGAAGGAATCTCAACTTCTAAAGGTAATACTACTTCAGTACCATAAGTGAGGGCAAAAGGAGTAGCCCCTATGGGAGTACGTATACTCATTTTGTAAGCCCATAAGGCTGGATTGATCTGTAAATGCCAGTCTCGACCATTCTCATGAACTGTTCTATGGAGAATCTTAAGAATGGTTTTATTAGAGGCCTCTGCTTGTCCATTTCCTTGTGGGAAGTAAATGGAGGACCAATGCTATTTTATCTTGAAGTTCTTGCAGAGGTGTGTAAGGTCCTTATTTTTGAACTGACCTTCATTGTCAATGATTATCTCAGAAGGTATCCCAAACTGACAAATGATGTGATTCAATATGAACAAAGAAATTGTCTTTCCTAAAGCAACAGAGAGTGGAATGGCTTCTACCCATTTGGTAAAGTAGTCAGTAGCAGTAATTATGAACTTATGTTCACCTGATGAGTTGGGATGAATCTGCCCAACAAGGTCAAAGGCCCAGCGCTAAAATGGCCAATGAGAAATAGAAGGAATAAGCTCCCTACCTGGAGCATGAATCGGGTTTCCATGTTTCTGACATCTTTCATAAGATTTGGCAAAAGCTATAGCATCCATCTGCATCGTGGGCCAATAGTACCCCGCCCTAAGCAACCTTCGGGCCATGGCCAGACCATTGGAATGTCCTCCACAAATGCCCTCATGGATGTCAACTAACGCTCGATCAGACTCATCCTTTTCCAAGCACCTAAGAAGTGTCCCATCTAAACCCCTCCTATACAGATCACCAGAGATAAGGGTATGGCGAGAGGCATTATGGACAAGGTTTCTTCATTCAGATCAGTTAAATGATTTAGGAATGATGCCATCATGAAGGTATGAATAGATAGCACCATATCAGGAAGACTCGTGAGTGACCAAGGTACAAATGACATGGCTTTTAGAGGAGTCAAAGATGGGATGGTGTAGCTCTTCCACCAGGAATTCAAATCTTGATTCGTGTTGTTCCAACTGAAGGATTGAAGCTAATGTAGCCATAGCATCTACAACCTTATTTTCTACTCTAGGGATCTGTTGAAATGTTACAAATGTGAAATAGCGTTGCAATTAATCAACCATCTTTTTGTAAGGGATCAAATTATCATCCTTAGTTTGGTACTCTTCATTTACTTGGTTGATAATCAATTGTGAATCCCCAAAGACATGCAGCTCTGTAATTCCCCATTCTATGGCCATTTTCAATCCATTGGTTAAGGCCTCATATTCAACAATGTTGTTTGTACATGGGAACAATAATTTATAGGATTTGGGAATAGTACACCCATGAGGGGAAACAAACAACACTCCAGCTCCTGATCCATTTTGCATATTTGAACCATCAAAGAACATCTTCCATGTTCTTGTAGTCATGTACATTATGTGCTCATCTGGAAACTCAACTTTCATTGGTGCTTTGTCTTGAATTGGAAAATCAGCCAATTGGTCTGCGATGGCTTGTCCTTTCATAGCTTTACGCTCAACATACTCTATGTCAAATTCTCAAAGAATCATCATCCATTTAGCAAGTCTACCCGTGAGAGTAGCCTTACCAAGCAAGTATTTTAGAGGATCAATTTTGGCTATGAGGTGTATTGTATGTGCAAGCATGTAGTGACACAACTTTTGGGAAGCAAACACCACCGCAAGGCAATACTTCTCAATACTAGTATAATTGACCTCATAGGAAACAAGCGTTCGACTGATGTAGTAGATGGCTCTTTCCTTCCCCGTATCATTAAGTTGAGCTAACAATGCCCCCAAGGAAGATTATGTCGCTGAGATGTACAAAATCAATGGTTTTCCTGGGATAGGAGGCATCAAAATTGGAGGATTAGCCAAGTATTGTTTTATTTGATCTAGGCTCTTTTGGCAATCCTCATTCCAAGCACATGTGGCTCCCTTATGCAATGTCTTGTCGAATGGTTGTGCTCTATTTGCAAGTTGTGAAATAAACCTCCGTATGGATTGGAGTCATCCTTGAAGACTTCTCATCTGACTAATGTTCTTAGGAGGCGGCATATCTAATATGGCTTGAACCTTCTCAGGATCCACCTCTATTCCTTTGGCTGAAATTATGAATCCTAGAAGTTTACCTGAGGTAACTCCAAATGCACACTTTTTCGGATTCAATCTTAACTGGAACTACTCCATTCGATCTAGAATTACTTCCAAATCTTGTAGGTGTGTACCCCTTTTCTTAGACTTGGCCAAGGTATCATCCACATAATCTTCCATGTTTTTATGCATCATATCATGAAATATTGTGGTCATAGCTCTTTGGTATGTGGCTCCTGCATTTTTTAATCCAAATGGCATGACATTCCAACAATAGGTTCCCCATGCACATGTGAAGCCCATCTTTTCTTGATCCTCAGGAGCTATTTTTATTTGGTTATAACTGGAAAAACCATCCATTAAAGAATATATCTCATAGCCCGCAGTCATATCCACTATCATGTCTATGTTAGGGAGTGGAAAGTCATCCTTTGGGCAAGCTTTGTTAAGATCTCTAAAGTTTGTGCATACACAAATGGACCCATCATGTTTTGAAATTGGAACAATATTTGAGATTCACTCGACATAGTCGATAGCTCTAATAAATCCTGCTCCTAAGAGCTTTTCTAATTCAGCCTTAACAAGGAGAGCTATATGAGGGTGCATTTTTCTCAACTTCTGTATTACTGGTTTAATTCCTAGAGCTATAGATAAGTGATGCATAATAAGATTAGTGTCAAGTCCCGACATGTTTGAATATTTCCAAGCAAAATTGATTTTCTTCTTTTGTAAGAACTTTGTGTATGCCTCTTTTTCTTGCATTGACAGAGACTGAGCTAGATGAATCACCTGTGGAGCCTCTTCTATATTCAAATTTACTAGTTGCATAGGCTCAATAAGAACTAAGGATCTGCCTTGGAAATAACTCAGCAGGTTATTAAGTACCCCATCCTTAGGTGCCTCAAAGAGGTTTTTACCTTTGGATATGTCCTTTCTTTTTACTTTTTTGGGTTCTGACACTGCCACATAGTGGTTTTTGCCATTAGAACCATTTCTCTTTTTTTTCTTTTATTTTATTTTGTGACTGAGGTACTTAATATCTAGCTCCGTCATACTTGTTGTAGGTTCACTAGTGGAAGAGACTACAGGTTCAAGAGAATTCAAGTAGTAGGCTATCTCATAGTCATTGTGAAAAGTGAGGAGTTGAGGCTCTTGGCAAAGTTGTGACCAATCAATCAAATTATGATTTACAAGGGGTAGGTCAATGACTGGTTCAACATTATTGATATGAAAGGCATTATCTCCGGTGATCGAATAGTTAGGATCTATCAAGTTTCCCTCTAAGATACCCGAATTAGGACTCACCCTACCAAATGAAGCATCGTCCACTAAGGCAATTCAAGGAGTCCAGTCCTCTAGTCCTACACTAGGTTTGTTGGTCATGTCAGTTTGAGTACTATAGGTATGAACAACATCCATGTCTAAATCAATTGTTCCATCTGAAAGTGAGTCCCATTCAAACTCATGTGAGTCTCATTCAAACTCATGTGAGTCTGTCTCTGAATCAGTATTTGGGCCTCATGATGTAGAAGCCTCAAGGTTGGGAAGGATCTCCCCTTCTCTAGCACTAGCGTTGTTACTATCCATCACAGCTAGGATAGAAACGCTTTCCATTGTCAATCTAGCATTCATATAGTCACTATCTTTCGTAGCTAGGATAGGAGGACTGTCAATTTTCAAATCTTTTGAATCTCCCCAAAGGAGAGTTGTTGAGGGTAACCAATCATCATACATGTCTTGTTGGTTTTGGAGATTAGTTGTATAATCTAAGTCACTGTCACTATCCATCACAGCTAGGATAGGAACACTTTTATTCTTTCTATTATCAAACCCCAGGCCAACTGTTGACTTGGTCCTATGACCAAAAAGAGCATGGTTGAGTGGTTCAGCCTTGGCATCTAGCCTGTGATTGAGAGGGCCATGACCTGGGTAGCCCATGTTGGTAACCAACATGTATCCTCTCCCATAAGTCTTAGGAGATGGGGAAAATTTTTCATTATGTAGGTACTTTTCTTCTCTATATATCCAATCTCTAACAGCCACCTCTTCTTTCTCATCCTGAATAGGTATTGAAGATTCTACAAAAGTATCGAACATAGTCATGGCTGAAGATGAGGGACACATCTCTTGTGATGGTTTACCATAGGACCTAGGTGAAATTGGTAACTTTGTAAAGGAGTCAATTTGATATCCTCCCATACCAAGGTCTATGGACTTGAATTTATCCTTACATTTCTCAAGAGCTGCCCCAAAATTGTTTGCTTCTCTATTTAAGGGAACATGGGCCCCTGCTGAAATGGCATTAACAAATAAGGTACTGTCACCTAGTATGCAGACTTCTACACCATTGTATGGAAACTTGACACATTGGTGATAGGTAGACGGTACTGCTTGCATGTCATGAATCCATGGTCTACCTAGTAGGATGTTGTATGCTAGAGGACCAGCATCAATGATTTGAAACAAAATGTCCTTTTCAATAGGACCAATTCTGACTGGAAGAACAACTAACCCCTTAGAACTTCTCTCAGCCTCATCATAGGCTTTGATAGTGATTTTCTTCTTGGTGTCAATGACATGCTTTGAGTAACCCAGGTTTTTCAAAAGACTTAGAGAACAAATATTGAGCCCAGCACCCCCATCTATCAACACATGCCTAACACGGGTTTTATGGATCATGACCTCAATGTGAAGGGAAAGATTGTGCGGATGGCTCAAGGCTTTATTGTCTTCTTCAGAAAATGTAAGGTAATGTGGGCTAGCCAGGTGGTTGACCATGTTTTGGAATTGATCGACATCTATATTATTAGGGACATTTTTTGCACGCAAAGCATCCTCAAGGACACACTTGTGTCTAGGAGACAATTCTAAGAGCTCAAAGATGGAAATCTACATTGGCGTTCACTGTAATTGATCAACAAGGTTGTAACTTATATCGGGACCAACTGCAGACTTGGGAGGAACACTTTTAGACACTGGTTGCTTAGATTTTCTAGAGTTAGGACCTCTAATGATAATAGGACCTTGGGATTGACCCCTAGTAACAACATTGAGAGACTGAGATGACCTTCGAGATTGAGGACCTCTAAGCACAACAATGGGTCCTTCATCAAATATTGGAGGTGAGCTTACATCATAGTCATGGGGATCATTCCCTCTCATCAGGTTGACATCATTATTCACAACCTCAAGCATATTAATGACATTTTCCACAGCTGTATAGGTATAATTGATTGTGGCCTTGCCACTCTTATTTTGAGAGGTCTCCCCCTTCTCATACGTAGGCAAGGGATCCTTAAAAGCTTTATGGTTTGCATTTGTGGTCAATCCATCAACTTGTAATTTCTCACTCTCAATAAGGTCTTAAACAAGATGTTTGAGTTTAAAACAACTTTCAATGTCATGTCCAATCCCATTGTGGTATACACAGTAAGCTTTCTCATTCCACCAATAAGGTTTAGGATCTGGTATGCGAAATTTTGAAGGATCATGAGGTTGTACCAAATTATGAGCAATCAAGGTCTTAAAAATATCTGCATATGAGTCCCCAAGTTTAGTAAATTGTCTCTTTTCTATTTTAGGTCTCCCTTGATACTTGGGTTTATTCTCTTGTTGTTCTGAGGATGTTTGGAGCTTCATGGCTTGGACTGCATTAGAGAGATTAAGAACTCCTTCATTCTTAGGTTGTGATGAGCCAACAACTCCATCATTGACCACTTGCTTATTCTTATTGCAATAAGAGTTCCTTTTGTCCTTATTACCATTATTATTGTTGTTTTGGCCATTGTTGTTATTAGTTGTTTTGGCCAAAATGCCTTGTTCTTTTAGGACATCTTCTATGCGACACACAGTCTCTACCATGGTATCAAAAGAGCTGAAAACCATTTTCCTCACTTCATACCTTAGCTTCGATATTAAATTGCTCACAATTATGTATATTCTTTCTTCCTTAGGAATCATTCTAGGATACTTCAAGCACAACCATGTCCATCTTTGCAAGAAGGTGACAAAAGGTTCTCCTTGATTTTGTTTGAGTTTGCACAAATCAAGCATTGTGACTGACCTTGATAGATTGTAAGAAAAATGTTGGACAAATCTTTGGACAACTTCTTTAAATGTCTTCACTGGAGGAGTAAGGTTGGTGAACCACTCCAAAGCTTGACCTTTTAGACTCCTTGGGAATAATCTCATTAAATAGGAGTCTTCATGATGAAAAGCAAAGCTCATTATATAAAATTGTCTAACATGGTCATGAGGGTCACTAATGCCATCATATTTGTCATAAGTTGGGAACTCAACCTTCCTAGGAAATTCAATCATAACCACACTTTTGTCAATGGGATTGGGGCATATGGAGTCCAAGTTGAAGGAACTCTTAGGAGACATCATTTTTTCCATTGTCTTTTGCATATGCTTAATCACCTCACCAGTTGAAGGGATTTGCTTCTTAATCTTTTGGTCCACATCAAAGTTGTATGGGACTTTTGCACCCTTATTGATTAGACTTTCTAAGAACTGATCCTTATTTTGCTCCACATATTGTTGGAAGGATGGTTCTTGTTGCATTGTCATGAAATCAATAGTGTCAACGTTGGCATTACTTCCTCCATGTTGAGAGCCATGATGAGCTCATTGGGAGGGTTGTCTTGAATGTCTAGGAGGTGATTGTCTCCTATGATGGTTATACCGAGAAGTCCTTCTTCCTCTAGGACTAGGTGATCTTGATGGAGTCCTTGACCTTCTTCTTGGAATTGGTGAGGGAGTAGATGGTGGAGAGTTGATTCCACTGTTGGTACCCCTATTGTTGAATTGATCATGGAGTTGGTGTGCTAGGAGCCTATCTTGTTCTTCTTGTGTGGCTCTTCTCCTTATGTCTCACAAAGCTCATTCCTCATCCTCCAATTGTTTGAACCTTTCTTCCTTAGTAGCTTGTTCATCCAAGAAGGCTTGTTTCTCCCTCTCAATGTGCTTCAACCTGTCACTTGTGTATCGTGAGGTGTCTCTAAGTGGATAAGGTTGTCTTGAATGTCTAGATACATTAGCTGCATTGATATGAGCATCACCAGATTTGTTGTTTGGTCTTCATGTTGTGATCGTGTATCTGAGTGAGCTTGCCTATGATGTTTCTCAGCTTGTTGATGAGCATCTAGATACCTTGTGTTGATAGGAGGTGATCCAGGTGGACTATCAAAAGAAGACCCAATAGACATCGTGTTACCCCTATGTCATTGGAACATGTTGTTAAGAGTTTGATTCTTTGCTTCTCTTTGTTGTCTAGTGAAAGTATAACTTATATCCATATTTGATGAAAAAGGTGCTAAAGAGGAACTCAATTCATTGGGATTACTCTTTGGGTCAAAACAAACCTCAGACTCACTCTTAGGGGATTGATTGAAAATGGGTTCCTTTCCCTTTCGTTGTTGACGAGTCTTAACTAAGGGTAACTGATTAAAGACAACCATGGGTCATTTTCCTTGATTCACTTGGTACCTTGTTGTAACTGACATGAAAGAAAAGGATTCTTGAAGATAAGATGATCTCTCAAAGTGTCAATCACCAAACTAGGATAATTAAAATTCTCTAATGTCCAAAGAGAGATGGTAAGATAGAAATTGCAAATGGCATTACCAACATTGTCAAAGAGGTGCTAAAATGAAAGGATCAATATCCTTGCATGTTTGAACCAAGGGGATGGACTTAGCCAAATTGTATAAGTGAAATTGAATTTGAGTGGAAATGATTTGGACAGAAAGAGTACTAGAATTCTCCAAGAATGTTACTAACAAGTCTAGAGACATACTTTCTCAACAGGAATAATCTTCTAACTTGACAATTCTTCCCAAGGTGACTTTGTAAATCGAATGACACTACCCCTAGAGGGCTAAAACAAAAATTTAGGGTAAAGACAGGCTTCAAGTGGTAGGATAAGTTACCTTCCTAAAGACCCAGCCAACTAAAAGCAATTGTGAAATGATTGAAACTAGGTACACAATAGAAAATTCTTAGGCGACACTTTCTAGGCTAACCAAGTGATACTTCTCATTGAGGTGATATTTCACCTTTCACCAGGTGATAGATCTCACAATAACCAGGCGATATACTCTAGGTAGGTTAGGCAATAGTCCAGTAGGGGTGAACTATTGGGCGATATTTCTCTCCAAAAGGTGTGATACTATTGCAGAATTATTCAACTCTTGACCAGAATTGTGTAAAATTTGCGTTTTCGGGTCTGTTTGATCAAAATTTTTAGTTTGAGGGTTGATTTTTCGATTCCAATCACAATGACAGTAGTAAATTGACAGGTTTGCAAATAGTATGAGATCAAATGTGTCTTCAAGCACTTGAAACAAGGGCAAAAGCAACCTTGCCAAGACAAACACTTGTGATATCAAAATAGAAAAACACCCTATGAATCTACCAATTGTTTGAATGTTCAAGAACATTGGCACTGGTATTACACAATCAAAGACACTTCAAGCAATATTTATCCTAGAAAGTCAAGGCTCAATACTTAACAACTTGGCCCACACTTGATGCTCCCTTGCCTCACACAAAGTGGTTGCCCACAATAGATATTGGCTTTGTCATGGAAGTGCCAAAGACACAACCAAAGGAACGCATATGGTGAGTAATCTTGGGGTGATTCTGGTTATTCCACTTGGATCAATCCTTGCACCAAGAAGCTAAGTGAAAAAATAGGGTGGCCTCTAACTATGGTTCTTAATAAGGGCTTCCATTCGTAGTACCCCTCTTGCTCCTCAAAAAGGATTGGCACTAATACATTTGGGGGCATTTTGCGACGGCTATGTGTCGCAATTGCGATGGCTATGTGTTGCAATAGCAACACCCATAGACGTCACTATTTTTTAGTCACAAATTGCGACGTCTATGGGTAGCCGTCGCCATTGCGACGCCCTCCCGTCGCAATGTCGCTAAGATTTGTTAGCGGCATGGGCGTCGCCCCCCCGTCGCATGGCTTCGGAGGGCTGTCACAATTGTGATGGGCCTCCCAAGCAATTGCGACAGGCGCCTGCATCGCATTACGACGGGCTCCCGTCGCAATTGCGACGCCCGTGGGTGGATAAAAAAAAAAATTATTTAATACATTGCTAATGAACCACATTAATGCTTTTTTCTTTCAACAAATGAGGACAGCCACTGTAAAGACAACATGATAATGTACACTCACTGTAAGGATAGTCACAAATGAGGACATCTCACAGTGACTGTCCCTAGTGTAATTGCCACTTGAATGTATTGCTATTCAGCCACATTAATGCTTTTCTTCTTCAACAAATGAGGATAGTCACTGTAAAGACAACATGATAATGTACACTCACTGTCCTTACAGTGAGTGTACATTATCATGTTGTCTTTACAGTGTCAATATATGCATTATTACTTAAACTGAAGAGTACTCTAAATAATATGTCATTGTGGAGTTCTGATTGCTTCCAATTTGATATACGCTTGTTCTACTTATGTATCCAGCATCATGTAAGAAAAGTTGATGCTTTTAAAATAGATTCATTTAGCCATGAAATGCCTGTGCATGTTACATACAAGATTCCAAGGCCCAAAACTGATTACTCATTATAATTCATGTACAGAATGATAATCAACCACAACGAGGCATGCGTAGGCGCTGCTTAGATTTTGAGGCATCAGAAGCTCGTAGAAGAAACTTGACCAATGGCTCATGGAATGCAACAAACTTATTGCCTAAAACAGGAGCATTGGTAACCACAGATGATGGTTCTGAAAAGAACACTTCACCATCAATGTCACGTGAGGGAACTGCAATTTCTGATGGCAAGCAACTTGTAGTATATAAGAGAGATGCAAGTACATATGCTGGGAGAAGTTCCCAATCTTTATCTGTTAGACAGTTTTCATCTGAAAAATAGATTATAAAAAAATGAAAATATATCAGAGATGTTTGATATTGATACAAAACAACACAGATTCATTTCTTCGTACACCTGTATATCATAAAAATCCTTGCACACTTCAAAAAATTGTATTGCCTTTTACTTACTCAAAAGTAATTTACATAAAGTAGTCATTTGATTAACATGGATCCTAATATTCACAAGTACATGGTCATGTGCTCCATCGTAGCATCTTATAGATTTAGATCTGTTCTCTGAAATAATTCAATGTTTTGTTTACAATCCACAAAAGAAATATTTTCCCTCGTCTACTTAATCCTAAACAAAAGGCCATATAGCAATATAGATAGAACTATATAATAGAAACCATAAACAATGGTAACCTTAGCAGCAACAAGAAATTGTTGCAAAAACTTTACCTTATCATACCCAGATTGTTGCTTTTCCTGGCGGAGGGAAATTTGATCAGTAAAATTGACATAGAGTATGCTGTCTCCATTGTCATGCTGGATAACAAAACACCAACTTTAATGGGCATGTACTGTCCCTTGTGTAATTACCACTTGAATGCATTGCTATTGAACCACATTAATGCTTTTTTCCTTCAACAAATGAGGATAGTCACTGTAAAGACAACATGATAATGTACACTCACTGTAAGGATAGTCACAAATGAGGAAATCTCAGAGTGATTATCCCTTGTGTAATTGCCACTTGAATACATTGCTATTGAACCACATTAATGCTTTTTTCCTTCAACAAATGAGGACAGTCACTGTAAAGACAACATGATAATGTACACTCACTGTAAGGATAGTCACAAATGAGGAAATCTCAGAGTGACTATCCCTTGTGTAATTGCCGCTTGAATACATTGCTAATGAACCAAATTAATGCTTTTTTCCTTCAACAAATGAGGACAGTCACTATAAAGACAACATGATAATGTACACTCACTGTAAGGATAGTCACAAATGAGGACATCTCACAGTGACTGTCCCTTGTGTAATTGCCACTTGAATGTATTGCTATTCAGCCACATTAATGCTTTTCTTCTTCAACAAATGAGGATAGTCACTCTAAAGACAACATGATAATGTACACGGGCTGTAAGTGTACATTATCATGTTGTCTTTACAGTGACTTTCCTCCTTCAAGTGGCAATTACACAAGGGACAGTCACTGTAAAGGAAACATGATAATGTAGAGAAATGTTGTCATTTGTATTTTCAACAGTGCCGAGAGAGATTCCCTCCGTGAAATCACAGCTACAATTTCTGAGTACGTTGGGTTTATTTTTCTTTTGTCATTATTATGTAATCTGGTATTCAGCTGTTACAGAGCTAAAATACCCAGAAATGAGGACATATCTATGTTGAATTTATTGTTAGCAGCTTTGGTTATTTAGAAGTTTAATTTTATTTGTTCATCTTTCAAGCACAAACATTTTGTGGACCGTAACATCTTCATTGTTTCGGGTATGCAATGAAACAGCCCTAACTTGCAACTACCTTCACGGTACTTGTGTACATTATCATGTTGTCTTTACAGTGACTGTCCTCATTCAAGTGGCAATTACACAAGGGACAGTCACTATGAGATGTCCTCATTTGTGACAAGGACAGTCACACATGAGGACATCTCACAGTGACTGTCCCTTGTGTAATTGCCACTTGAATGTATTGCTATTCAACCACATTTATGGGCCCGTTTGGACCACAGCACACAGTAGCATCTACAGAGAAGAATATCCCAGGTGTAACAAGTTGTAAGAATATACCAACAGTTCTAAGAAGTTCCCTAGCACATAGTAGCATCTATAGAGAAGAATATACAACATGAGGGCAGCCACTGTAAAGACAACATGATAATGTACACTCATTGTATGTGTACATTATCATGTTGTCTTTACAGTGACTGTCCTCATTCAAGTGGAAATTACACAAGGGACAGTCACTGTGAGATGTCCTCATTTGTGACAAGGACAGTCACACATGAGGACATCTCACAGTGACTGTCCCTTGTGTAATTGCCACTTGAATGTATTGCTATTCAACCACATTTATGGGCCCATTTGGACCGCGGCACATAGTAGCATCTACAGAGAAGAATATCCCAGGTGTAACAAGTTGTAAGAATATACCAACAGTTCTAAGAAGTTCCCTAGCACATAGTAGCATCTACAGAGAAGAATATGGGTCAACGAGGTTGACTTCAAAGCCATGCAATCTAATGGTAATAGTAATATCATAATTTGACATACTATCATAAATACTTCCTAAATAGACTATTCAATCTTATAAGAGATGGATTCATGAGAACTATTATTTATGAAATATGAGTCAATGACTTTAATTAAAAAAATTACACAATCTAATTCTTGTAAAAATATCAAAATTTGACACATTGAAAATACCTTCCAAAAGTATCGTTAATTGTTTAATATGAATCACTACTCATGAAATATAATTTTATAAACCTAATCTAAAAACTACACAATAAAAATCTTAATAGCAATATTGTAAGAAACTATTCCCAAAAGCAAGCCTAACAAAATTTGATAAATTTTTTTTTGTTTCACTCAACTTTGACATTCACAACTTCCTCTTTTATTATAATAAGAAAAAAAATGTCTTTTTAGATATACCTCATGAACCATACTCGAATAATCTATCATTTTTCTTCTCAAAAACATATTTGCAGAGCCTGCTTCTTTTACTTGTTTGTACTTTTATCTCTCTGATGGAAAGGGTTGCTTCAGGACACATTTTTCCAAGTTCACTGCTTGAGATATTTGAGGAGGGTTCCCCTGCTTGAGTATCCATCCAACCCATATTCGAGTAGTTTTACAATTGCACAGTCTAAATTAATAATACTGACAATTGAATGACGAATGATGATACATAGAATTGATATAAACTAATCCTAAAAACACTAAAATATTATTAATATATTTATATTTCATAAATAAAATTGATATAAAAGATCTGGAAAGATACATTAAAAAATAGAAAAATAGTAATTTATAATAGAAGGAAACTTAAATTGCTATTTAAAAAAAAAACAAGAGTCTTAAATCTTATCATTTTGTTTCATTATCATCCATAAGTACACACCTCTAGCATAATAATTATATTTTACCACCCATAAAATGAAAAAAAGATTTTCACAAGAGAAATTGAAGCTAGATTATAAAAATGAACCATCTTATTGGAAACTGGAACTGTTATCATACCCAAAAGGACTACAAAATTTCACCTTATCATACCCAGATTGTTGCTTTGCCTGGCAGAGGGAAATTTGATCAGTAAAATTGACACAAAGTATGTTGTCTCCATTGTCATGCTGGATAACAAAACACCAACTTTAATGGGCATGTACTGTCCCTTGTGTAATTGCCACTTGAATGCATTGCTATTTGATGCAGGGGCATCCCTAATGCAAGCCAAAGACACCATGATTGAAGGAAGTTGCCATGAAGCCAAGGAGTCAAATCCTATCAATTGGAACATAAGATTTTCAACTTGGAGCTTTGAAGGATTGACTGGTGAAAGGTCCTTTTGATTGAAAAATCAGAGTCTCTTTGAATGACAAATCAGAGTCTTTTTGAATGACAATAAATTAGAATAGGAGTTTTAGATGTTTTCTTGGTTTGTAATAAATATTAAGGATTGATTTTATCTCCTTATAAACATCCACTTGTTGGACACAAGACCCCTTGGTGACTTATAAACCTTGGGCATCTTTTGAGTCCTTGGATGAAATGAGCATAGTAAGTGTTTATTAGGTGTCTTTTAGATGTTGTTAAGAAGTTTGAAGGTCCAAAATAACTTTAATAAGGTTCCTAAAGTTTCACAACACATTTTTAACCTTCTCGGCAAAGTTGTTTGCAAAGTTGTAATGCAACTTTAAAAGTTGCTTAGCAAAGTTGACATTTGTTGGATAAACTGTTCTAACCACCTAGATGGTTGAACCAACGTTTGGAGAGCCTTTTTTAGGCTTCAAATGGTCGAAGACAGATAGAGAACCAGTATTGTAATCATTTTGCTTTCATAAAAAATAAAAATAACCCTGTTTTAGTGCATTTCTGGTGAAAAATGAACTTTGTACGACTGTACGGATGGTGGTTGGATGATAAAATTTGCCTGGAAGTTGTAATAGTGACATCTAAGGGGTTTCTAAGTTTTGCTGCAGGAAGTAAGATCTAGAACCTTAAAAATCTCTTTTGATAGAAAATCAGGGAACTTGTCCCTAAAAGGAAATTTGTTATTGAATGGGATTGAGTCCATAAGTTGTTGTGTGATCCTTGAAACCTTCAAATTCATTACTTTGCAGAGTTTAAACATTAACCTATAGAAATCAGAGCCTAATTGATTGGTTGAGTCATTTTGGTGTCTTGAAGTGGGTTGGGACATAGATCCAAGTTTCTTGCTGACTACTCTGCATCACTATTGAACCACATTAATGCTTTTTTCCTTCAACAAATGAGGACAGTCACTGTAAAGACAACATGATAATGTACACTCACTGTAAGGATAGTCACAAATGAGGAAATCTCAGAGTGATTATCCCTTGTGTAATTGTAGCTTGAATACATTGCTATTGAACCACATTAATGCTTTTTTCCTTCAAGTGGCAATTACACAAGGGACAGTCACTGTGAGATGTCCTCATTTGTGACAAGGACAGTCACACATGAGGACATCTCACAGTGACTGTCCCTTGTGTAATTGCCACTTGAATGTATTGCTATTCAACCACATTTATGGGCCTGTTTGGACCACGGCACACAATAGCATCTACAGAGAAGAATATCCCAGGTGTAACAAGTTGTAAGAATATACCAACAGTTCTAAGAAGTTCCCTAGCACATAGTAGCATCTACAGAGAAGAATATACAACATGAGGGCAGCCACTGTAAAGACAACATGATAATGTACACTCATTGTATGTGTACATTATCATGTTGTCTTTACAGTGACTGTCCTCATTCAAGTGGCAATTACAGAAGGGACAGTCATTGTGAGATGTCCTCATTTGTGACAAGGATAGTCACACATGAGGACATCTCACAGTGATCGATTGTCCCTTGTGTAATTGCCACTTGAATGTATTGCTATTGAACCACATTAATGCTTTTCTTCTTCAACAAATGAGGACAGTCACTCTAAAGACAACATGATAATGTACACTCACTGTAAGGACAGTCACAAATGAGGACATCTCACAGTGACTGTCCCTTGTGTGATTGCCACTTGAATGTATTGCTATTCAGCCACATTAATGCTTTTCTTCTTCAACAAATGAGGATAGTCACTCTAAAGACAACATGATAATGTACACTCACAGTAAGTGTACATTATCATGTTGTCTTTACAGTGACTGTCCTCCTTCAAGTGGAAATTACACAAGGGATTTGTGTTTTCATTTGTGTTTTCAACAGCGCCGTAACCCTCCGCGAAATCACATCGGGATATAAGGGAAAAACAAACAAGAACATTGTCATTTGTATTTTCAACAGTGCCGAGAGAGATAAACAAACTTAAAACTCACACTTAAGAAAGATGAAGGCAATGCTTCAAAAGGCTGATGCCCTAAACACGGGAAAACATAATACCACCATTAAACGATGCCCTAGTCACCGTATCAATGCTGCCAGATCCGTACCAGTATGCTGACTGCTCACTTTCATCCTGTGATAAAGGTAACTTCATTAATCATACTTGAAATGGCAGCATACGAACTAAAGCTGATGAACATTTATAAACTAAAAGTTTAAAACTACAGATTACAAATGTAGTAGTTTCATACGAAAAGAACTTGATGTCTGAAATTTACCATTAGAAGTATCCAAAGGAATACCACAGTACTGTTGAACTTGGAGAATCGGAGATGATCTACACAGCAAGGTTCAACAGCTGTAAGGACTGTTACACCATCTTTAGCATTTGAATACATTTTCTCCTTGGCTTCTGGTGGATCCTCAAAGACCCCCAATGATGTTTTCCCTACAATTATCAATTGTTTGTCAGTATGAGATATTAATAAATAAACATTAATCACAATATTAGGCAAACAATGTTCTTGATGTCTGAATCTAAATCACAGAAAGCTCTAATAAAGCAGTTCTCAGTTTCACATTAAACTAAGTTTCAATTTCAAATGGTTATAATAATTTTTGCAAGTTATAAGTAGCTGGTTACAGTATATGACATAAAAAGAAAAAAATCATTTCTATTCTTTTCTTCTTTTTCTCTTTCAACGAAGCTTTTGTACCACACAAATGCATACCAAGAATTTCTCAGGAGGTTTCAAGACCATTGCATACCAAACTTCTTCTCTGTAGATGCTACTGTGTGTTGTGGTCCAAACGGGCCCATAAATGTGGTTGAATAACAATACATTCAAGTGGAAATTACACAAGGGACAGTGACTGTGAGATGTCCTCATGTGTGACTGTCCTTGTCACAAATGAGGACATCTCACAGTGACTGTCCCTTGTGTAATTGCCACTTGAATGATGACAGTCACTGTAAAGACAACATGATAATGTACACATACAATGAGTGTACATTATCATGTTGTCTTTACAGTGACTGCCCTCATGTTGTATATTCTTCTCTGTAGATGCTACTGTGTGCTAGGGAACTTCTTAGAACTATTGGTATATTCTTAGAGCTTGTTACACCTGGGATATTCTTCTCTGTAGATGCTACTGTGTGCCGTGGTCCAAACGGGCCCATAAATGTGGTTGAATAGCAATACATTCAAGTGGCAATTACATATATTATAATGTATCTGTCTAGTCCTCATGACTGCTCATAACAGTACAAGTGATATTTTTTTGGGAGTGGGGAAAGGTTCGAGACTTTCACCTATATGAAGAATCCTTTCTACCTAACACAAAAATGCACCCCATAAAACATCTGATTGGTTCGAGTATCTTTGAACTATTTGGGTCTATTGACAACACTAGACCAGTGTATACAGAATGACTAATTTCATGCAAGACAATGTGATGTAGAGTGGTCAGCAAGAAACTTGGTCTTAAGCCCCAACCCACTTCAAGACACCAAAATGTTACACCTACGCAATTTAGCCTCTGATTCTATCAGACCAATTTAAAATCTCTGTACTAGAGGGACTTCAAAGGTTTCAAGATACTTCTAACACCTTATTGACTCAATCCCAACCAAGACCAAATTTCCTTTTAGGGACAAGTTCCCTGATTTTCTACCAAAAGAGACTTTATTGATCCTAGGCTTTGCCAACCCAATCAAACATTTGAAAACTCTTAAGATTCCCTAAAACATGCAGAATCATGCATTGGTTGTGTTCCAAACAACCCAAGACATCAAAATCACAAATAGACCTAGTGACTCTAGTAGGTCTCCAAAACCTGTTCTGCAGCAATAAATCTTCAATTTGACAAAGGACCTTATGAAATTATATGTTTTTTGAGTACCCTTTTTGATGTTCTAACAATCCTCCAACTCCTAGACCCTGACTCCACTCCAGCATATCAATGTCCTTATTGAGTCCGCAGACCTAATGCATGCCTTTGGGTGTGGGTTCCAAAACAAGGCATTGAAAATGGGTGCATGAAACCAAGATCAGAGTTTGAAGATGTCCACCATGCTCTAAAGATCTAGATTCAACAAGGTTTGAGGTCCTTTACTTGCCGCTACCCTCTGATCTTGCATAATCCATCAACTCCTAGTCAAGAACATTGAGATTCTTGACCTAGGGCTTGCTCTCGAAATTCTCTGGCTTAGTATCCTGTTCCAAAGCTTTTAAAATATGAAAATAAACCCCCTTAACTTGCATTTTACAAAGAACAGAGGATATCCTATGGTTTATTTGCAAGTTAAGGCCATTTGAATGCAATAACCCAAAAAATGAGGGTTTGACAGAACAACAGATAAGAAAAAGGAATAACTTTGATATAAGGTGTCTTGAATCTACCAAATAAACTCTCAAAGCATAAGATATAAATACTCTAACTTCCACACTGGTCTGCCCTCCCTTTCACATCCGTACACTGTACAGTGCTTGAAGGAAATGCATAGAAAAGGCTCTGAAATAGTGGCTCTATCTAACAGAGAGTCCATGCTAGGCTTCATGACTAACCTAGAGCACATTCCTTGTTATGGAGGAAGTTTGAATGGTGAAGAACTTATGGAATGGATAGAGGACCTAGATAACCATTTTGACTACAAGTATCTTATTAATAACCATTTTGACTACAAGTATCTTATGGATAGAGGACCTTGATAACCATTTTGACTCATTTAGTATCTTATTGAGCTTCACTTTGTTTCGAGAATATAGTTTAATATTCTCTACTAAACAGGGCCAACCACGTGAAGGTGGAAGCTCATTTGGCCCCACCCCCCTCCCCCTAACATCACTCTACATTCCCCATTAACATCTAACATTCATTCATTCTTTCAATTATTAATAAAATGTAACATTCAATCAATATCACATGATAACATTCATTAACACATTAGATTCGTTAACACGCAACATTCATCAATATGAAAATAAACACATAATTCATGAACATTCATTAGCACATAATTAAATTCATTGAGACATAAAATTCAGTCATTATCAATTAAGGTATTTAGATGACAATCATTTCTTTTTTCTCTTTCTAATTTTTTTTTCTATGTAAGCTCTAAGAGGAGCATCAGTGTTATCATCAATACCCCCCTCATCAGTTGTTTTGTTCTCTGTTCTTGATGATCTCAAATTCCTATGCTGCTGCAAAGGGGGGTCCTCTACAATAACAAATAAAAGAGTTAAATTTAAAATATTTAATTATAATTGTTACAAGTATTTAATTATTTTAAAGAACATAACTGTGGCACTCTTTAATTACCTGATCTGGCCACATCATTTTGTCTAGACTCAACCTCAACATGCTCATGAGCACCGACCCCTCGATCCTCTACAGTTGCTATACAAAATGTTACATCAATCCAAACACCAATTGTAATTACATATAAAAATTTTAATAGCAAATGTATACCTCCACCACTAGGATGCACATCATGCGAACCTTCATTATGCATAGATTGTGTAGAAGGATTGTCAGGCTGCATTCCAATATCCTACACATTGTTATCATTTCTTTCTTAAAATAGATATACTCACTTTATATTAGAACTTAACATCAAATAGACTAATTGGTAAAGTATTCAATTTGAAATAAATTTCATTTAGCTTATTTACCTGTGGCTCAGATGCATCATTATTTGAACCTTGCACATTGATTTCAGCTCGTAGCCGTTCAGCCAAGGCTCTATAGCCTTGTTGGAAGCCAATTCTCTTGTCCTCTTCTGTGAGGCATCTATTGAACTCTGACCCCTACATTTTTGCTTCGTATGGTAAATTTTACTTGCATTGTTTGATAAAAAAAAATTTCCTTGCAATATATAAAAAAATTGATACAAGTTTTCATTTACTAATACTTACAACTCGTGCTTGAAGTTTGGAAAAACCACCAGAGCCGAGCTTGTGTGTCCCGTGCTTTTCTAATCTTGCCTTTGTTGCCTTTGATGTGTCAGGCAATCTATGAAAAGTTTGAAATATGTTAGAGACCAGTACAGGAAAAATTTAGAGGTTAATTAGTACAGAATTACATTCTCAAAAGTATCACATACCTTGCTCTACTCTCTACTAGCGTAATTCCTTTTTTCATGTCGGCTTTATACTTTCCATCCAAAATCAAAGCCTGCCACTTAGCCTCAAGAACACAGGGCGGACGCTCGTGCCTTGGGTTAACTCTAAATATTTCCTGTACTGGTCCCTAATATACTTCAAACATAAACCAGCTCTTTCAAGGAGCTTGTTTCTCTCGAATGCACGAGGTCCAAAAAGCTGGGTCATACTATGTACAAGATCATCCTTCAACTTTTTATCTTGGTTATTCCACCTTTTAAGTAAAAAAAAACATGTTAGACTCATAAATGAAGAGAAGCTACCTTTAATATAGTTCAAGAAATTGATGAAAAGGAAAACTATTCTAGCAATGATATGAAATCAAAATAGTGGTTTGGGGTTTTAGTTAGGATATGATGTTCCACCATGTACGTATGGTGGGCCCGAATATCCGCAAACACTCGTCACCAAGTTTTCGCCAAAAAATATCATTCCCTACAAAATAATCATGGGATCATTAGTCGATGAAGAGTGATCAAAAACTAAATTACTATTATATCACTATAGAATAATAATAACTTTAAAGTCCCTGGAAGTTTGGCTACTTTTAAGGGAATGCCTTCATCGTCGCTGATGATCAATACACAATCCTTCACCGTTCCCGTACTAGGAACATGGGAACATCCAGGAAATGATGTTGCATCGGGACTTGTTGCATCTCCTATTGCAAAAAATGAAAACCATTATCAAATGCCTCCAAGAAATAATACTTCAAGGGAAATAAATTGGTGCAGAGCACCCATGGCACAAACACAATCAAGGGATCTACATCGTAAACACATAACACTTAAACACATAACAAAAGAGAGAAAAAGAGGGATTTGTGTACCAGTAGATGGTGCAACAGTTGGTGCATTTAGGCTGTGTTGTTGACATGGCAGTCGGCAAGACATTTGTGGCTGTCCTGGATGGAGGTGGCGTTGTCATATCATCATGGAAAGGAGCTGAAGAATAAAATTGTTAGAGCATGCATAAATATAGAACGCGTGGACTAGCATGGACAAGATTGTTAGAGCATTAAAAAAAAAGATTGTTCGAGCATGTATTGTCAATGATTATGATCATTCCTATATATATTCAGTGGAAAACACAAGTGGGGAATGGAACATGTGATCTACCTGAACCACTTGCAATACCGGCCTCATCATGGGAATGGGGTTCAAAATTACGCAAATAACTCTGTAAAGACAATGCATCCATATTTTAATTAATGTCATAAAAGAGCATAACATAAAAACCATTATTGAACTCTTGTAATAATTAAAAATTTCATTAATACTTATTTTAAAGTTTTCAGAAGTGCGCAACAACTCAGCTGCCCTGTCTTTTATTTCCTGAGTCTGAGGATGTATGGATACCAAACGTAGAAGTTCTTTCCCAATTTTCTTTAGCAGCTTTTTAATGGAACCGATCGGGTCATCGGTCTCTGCTAAATCAATAAAAAAAGGGTCCACAAGGGGGGACTCCTGAGGGACTGCAGGTTGCTTTCCCTCTCTCTGACCACCGGCCGTCTGTGACAACAATAGTATTAGTATTATCAAAATTACTCCAAAACAATGAAGAAAATAACATTAAAAAAAATAACATTTTGCTTCTATCTAGTTTGCATAATTACAATGATTTTTACCTGCTCATGTGTAGATGAGCTAGGAATATCGTCACCATCACCTTCGGGTGGTTGCTCCATATTGTGCCCCTGTGTCAAAGATCAAGTATAAAAATGTTAGCCAAAAATTTAATAACTAAATGGTATGTTGGAGTCATTGATTAGAAGTTGGTTTAATAGTATGTACCACCCCCATGATAGTAGCCTCATTTGTATCTATGCGGTTCAAATTGTAATCAATAAGCAGCTCTTCCCCTGCACGTATTGATTTTATCACACAGATGAATACACGATTTCCCTCGCTCGCCTCAAATATGCAATTGGGTTGCTTTATAGTTGACCCAGGTCGTGTACTATTTATAAAACCTGCAATATTCCCTGTTGCTTTTGGCCTTCCATCAATGTATATAGCCACACTTTTACTTTGATTATTGTCTTGCTGTTGTATATAATTTGCCGAGAGTGCATACCTACGCATACTTTTTTTATATTGAACAATATGCATCCAACTTTTGTAATCGTAACATGGTCCAACATACTCCATCAATTCAGAAACTTTGTTGTAAGACACCTTTATGCCATCCATAGAAAATAGGCCCAAACCATGTAATGATGATGGTGCTATGCAATATATCCTCTCATTAACACAAAAATCAGTGTTTATTGGAGGAAGTTCGTTGGGTACCCAATGTTTCTGTAGATGTTGGTACCTCAAGGGCACCTCGATGTCGCCTTTCATCTCATCATCATAAGAACATGACCCCCCTTGAGCAAGGAAAAATTTCATGTGTTTATTGAATTTCCTTCTAGTCCTTTGACCTCTAGTTAATCTCCCTATTCTAGATAAACTGCATGTCTCACTTTCCTCTTCTATTCATATATTTCCCTCACTCGAGGAAGACACTTCTGACAAATACCTATTTGCTGGTACCTGCAAATGGGAGAGATCTTAGAAGACATCAATCTTACTACTGATAAGTGTATTAAATAGACTTTCTATAAGGTGTATTGACTTATACCTGTCGATCCATGAGACTGTGCGGGATGCTCTTGAAAGGGGTTCAATTTCCTGCAAATGTAATTCAATTATCATGAGCATAATCACATCATAATCATAATCACATCCATCATAAGCATCACATAAAAATTAAAAACATTAAAACATACACATTATAACACTTAAATCAGGCTCACATTAATATGTGTTTTAAATAGTTTTATTTAATTAATTTAGATTAATAGTTAATTTAGATTAGCAGTATTCTATTTGTAGTTGAAACTTGTAGCTTTTAAATAGATAATGAATAAACTATGTAACCATTTAAGACAAATATATTTCTATCAAGAAATGAATATTAAATACATTAAGGATTGATGGCATACCTTTAAATTTCATCATCATCATCCTCATCATCATCATCCTCGTCATCATCGTCATTATCATCGTCATCGTCATCGTCGTTGTCGTCATCATCAACATCAACATCATCTTCATCATCATCATCAGTAGCATCATCATCATCATCATCTTCTTCTTCTTCTTCATGAAAATTTGTCTCAGGAACATCATCCAATAATTGTCGATCGTGATCATCATCTACATCATCTTCTACTTCTTCGGTATCTTCTTCTTCCATCGCATTATACTTTATCGGCCTTCCTCTCGGTTCATGTCTAACAACAAATGACCAACCCGGTTTATGTGAAACCTTTGAGTAAAATACCTGCTCACATTGGCTTGGAAGAACATAGGGCTCATCCCCAACTGGCTCAAACGACCTTGTATTAACCATTGTAAATCTATTATCATGTTCAATAACAGTTCTATTAGGATCATTTGGATTAAGTCGTAGCCTATACCATTTGACAATGAAGAGTACTAATTTGAAGGAACTAAAGTCGCACTCAAGTATATCATCCAAAATGCCATAGTATTGATTTTTAGACTCTTGAGGATCTAAGTCATTTCTAGATGAAATATTAGTCACTTGAAAGACTGCAGTTATTCCAGAATCACAAGTTTTCTTCGTGTCATCCAACACTTTGACGCGAAATTTTTGACCATTACAGAACATACCCTTGTGGTGTTTAACCTGCAATAATATGTGAAACATGTCAAAATTATTATATCGTGAGTTGATAAACATACGGGTGATTAATAATTTTGTACGTACCTGAAAATCTCTTAAACCATATGCTAAATCTATTTCCCTTTGCGTAACATTAGAATCTCCATTACGATGAGCTTCTTTAACCAATGAAGATACACCTTCCCATGTTAATGTGTGACTAGAATGTTGACATCATTCAATCCATACCGTCATCCAATCAAGATTGTTTGCAATATACAAATGTAGTGCATCCCACTCTCGAGCAACTGTACAAAAAAAAAATAGACGACTTACAACCGATTTATTTTGAAGATTAAGAAATAATTTATTACAATAACATCTTATAATTTATTACCTGTCACTTTCCTCAATCTACCTTTCCCCATCAAGTACTCCCCTTTGAATTTTTTAAAAGGGTCGAGATCCCAAATGCGATCTACATGGATATTTGAAGCAAACTTAGGAAGATATTCAGTAATGTACACCATAGTCTGGTATACCATGTATCCCTCTACCATAGAACCTTCAGGATGTGCTCTTTGTCGAACCAAAGCCTTCAAAGATTTCAAGTGCCTCTCAACCATCCACATTGACCTAGTGTGTGCAGGTCCACACAATTCAATCTCCTTAACTTGGTGTATGAGGTAGTGTTCTTGTGCATTGAAAAAAGTTGGAGGTAGACACTTTTGCATTTCACACAATAAATGAGGAATTCTTCTCTTCCAATAGTTTATATCTTCTTTATGGATTTCTTTAGATGACAACCACCTACATTAAGAGATTCAAGTCACAAAAAATATATAAATACGAGACTTTACAAAATAATATACAATAGATTACATAGCAAGAAAAACAAATCGCGAATATAATAAATATATACAACAAATTGAACAGATATTACTGCTTACCTCATGTATTTTCCAAGATCATATATCACTTGTTTGATGTTATTGTTGAAGTGCTCTGGGAGAGATAGAGGTAGCACGTACTGCAGTAATTATAAACCAATCATTTCATTATTTTCTAACATAACATAATGAATAGTACACGTAGTTTATGAATATATTGTAAATACAGAAGAACATAACTTACCTTGATGAAAGTATGCCAATCATGCGTTTTGAGCCCTGGCCCAAATTCACTTTTCTTTGATATGAGATTGCTTATGTTCCCAGCAAATCCTGTGGGAAATCAAATTTTTCGTATGACTTCTTTTATGGCATCACTTTGCTGCTCCGTTAATAACCAAGGAAGGGCACTTATATTAATCTAATCTCTATTGCTATTTGAGTGAATGAAATTCTTCAGTGCATGATTGGATTCATGAATGTCATTACAAATTTTGACAATTTTTTCTTTGTCACGCCTTCCATCCAGTATTTTCCACAATGTCTCTGTTATATTCTTTCCAACATGCATAAGATCAAACAAATGCACAATTTTTAGGTCCTCATAGTAGGGCAACCTACTAAATTGTCTAGGATAGCTTTTTAGTCTCTTTGGAAGGTTGTCAGTAGTGCCTTGACGACCTTCACGATCATCAATTACATAATTAGTAAACAAAAATCACAATAGAAATAAATAAATTACAAACATAAACCATTAAGTGGAACGACATTACCTCGACGATTAATTCTATTATATTCCAACTTCCATAGGCGAGGTGTCATTCTTCGTGGCTTTGATGTAGTCTCTTCTTTCCCATTGAAAAGATATTTTTCCATACTTCGATACTTATGATTCCTGTGGAGGAAGTGTCTATACTCATCAAACACATGCTTTCCTAAACTTTTTGAATGACGAGATTTCATCTTTGGACCACAAACTGGACATGCAAATTTTTCCTTTGTTTGAAGACCTACAAGATAATGATATAATTGGATTATTAAATATGTTGATTTTTATAATTAGAATTATCATGCACAACTTGAATTCACTATAACATACCACAAAAATGTGTTAGCACTGGGGCATCATGTATTGTCCATACAAGTATTGCATGGAATTGAAATTGTCTTTGTCCTATTGGTCTAGACACGTCATACATAGTGACACCGTTCCATAACTCCACCAACTCATCAATAAGAGGCTCAATATATACATTCATATCTTTAACTTGATATTTACCTACTTGAATGAACAGTAACATTACATAATTATTGTGACCATTTTACTGTAAGATTTGTAAGTACATGTAAATTAATAACTATCAAATGATAAAATACCTGGAACAATCATTGCCAACATAATGTGCTCCCTCTTTATTGACATCCACGGAGGGATGTTATTGTTGATAACAAAAACAGGCCACACCGAGCAAACAGATCTCATCTCTCCAAATGGATTGACACCATCCGCTGCCAATGAAAGCCTGAGATTACGAGGTTCTTCTTTGAAGTGTTGCCACTTTTCCTCTATGTGCATAAATGCCGAACCATCCGCAGGGATTCGAATAATGTCATCTCGACTTCTATTGCGTGCATGGTAATCCATAAATTGTGCCAAGCTAGTACACCTGAATAATTGTCGCATCCGTGGAATAATGGGGATGTAACGAAGAACCTTGTGAGGCACCTTTTTTATTATTCGATCTGTTTGATATCTACTCGTATGACATACAGGGCATTGTGTTGCAAATTCATGTTCTTTATAATATATAATATGATCATTGGGACAAGCATGTATTGCTTGATACTCCATTCCAATATCTTTCATAATAGTAGATAATTTTCGATATGAGCGAGGTAGAATATTTGATGGTGGTAACAAAAACTCGCCTATCAATCTACAGAAAAAAATATAAGTTGTTAATATAAATAATATTAGTGGTACATTATTCACCCTTTGTTAACTATAAAGACATATATGACATACCTTAACATACGTGACATTGTTATGTTGGATAAACCATTCATAACCTTCAAGTTCAACAACAACAATACAACAGAGAGAAGAGTTGTTTGGGAGTCTTTGTATAGGGGCTCGTATGCCTTCTCAAGTAGAGGTACATCGAGGCTATCATCATCATCATGATCAGATCCGCTTGGACTAAATGTGTCATGGATCAATGTATTTATACCATCATCTTCAATTGTGTTTTCTGGCACATGCTCGTCATCTTCCATGGGATCATTATCTTCACCTTGGATATTTGCACCCCCATGTTCCTCCATATCATGTACTTCCCTGGGGAGATCAACCTATATAAAATTGATTAACATAAATAAACCATGATCTTCAACTCATCATCAAGTGATTTCATATGTATATAAATTGTTAAAATGATATAATGAACAACTTACCAGTGGATGATAGTCATGCCCCCCTTCAATGTGACCATTCTCCCTACAATGTCTCTTAACTGTTTTGATTAGCAGTCTTCTACGGTTTAAGCCCTTACAAATTTTGCAGGGACAATAACATTTTCCATCACCTTTTCTTTTCAAGTTAGACCACAATCTAGGGATTGTCTCCCTATTTTGTTCTTCACTTATATTATCTGACATGATCGTTCTTCACAGGAAGCAAAAATTGGGCTATGAAAACTTCGGTCTACAACTTTCAGTGACTAAGCAAAATTGTCAAAAGTACACAAATCTTCTTAGACCTAGTTAAATCCTTTAATATTTTAAAAGTCTAGTTAAAATATACATTAGATTAAAAAATATACAATTTTCATGCCTGAGCGCGCGGCTACGACTAGTGCAATGGTCTTCTTGCTTAGCTCTAGAAGCTCTCTAGCAATCAAAACATATAAGCTACAAGGCCTAACAGCAATTTCAAAACATATAAGCTACAAGGCAAGACATATTACATGACATGGCAAAAGGATTAAAATATACATTAGATTAAAATATATACAATTTTCAAACCTGATTGCGCGGCTATAACTCGTGCAATGGTCTTCTTGCTTAGCTCTAGAAGCTCTCCAGCAATCAAAACATATAAGCTATTAGAATTCATTAACTTTCTGTAATTGGAAAACTCTATTTGATATTAGACCGTAAACTACTACTATTCTCTCCATAAGAACTAAGTACAAAATTCTTTCAAGTTCACATCCATGATTCCCTTTAGATTAAAATATACAGCAAAAATAAGCTAAAAGTCTAGTTAAAATATACATTAGATTAAAAAATATACAATTTTCAAACCTGAGCGCGCGGCTATAACTCGTGCAATGGTCTTCTTGCTTAGCTTTAGAAGCTCTCCAGCAATCAAAACATATAAGCTACAAGGCCTAATAGCAATTTCAAAACAAGGGTCATCAAAAGAACCAAAAACAATGTGTGCAAACAATACCTTGTGAAGTGGTATAGACAATTAGAAGATGCTACTATGTGCTAGGCAACTTCTTAGAACTGTTGGTATATTCTTACAACTTGTTACACCTAGGATATTCTTCTCTGTAGATGCTACTGTGTGCCGTGGTCCAAATGGGCCCATAAATGTGGTTGAATAGCAATACATTCAAGTGGCAATTACACAAGGGACAGTCACTGTGAGATATCCTCATGTGTGACTGTCCTTGTCACAAATGAGGACATCTCACAGTGACTGTCCCTTGTGTAATTGCCACTTGAATGAGGTCAGTCACTATAAAGACAACATGATAATGTACACATACAATGAGTGTACATTATCATGTTGTCTTTACAGTGGCTGCCCTCATGTTGTATATTCTTCTCTGTAGATGCTACTACGTGCTAGGGAACTTCTTAGAACTGTTGGTATATTCTTACAACTTGTTACACCTGGGATATTCTTCTCTGTAGATGCTACTGTGTGTCGTGGTCCAAACGGGCCCATAGATGTGGTTGAATAGCAATACATTCAAGTGGCAATTACACAAGGGACAGTCACTGTGAGATGTCCTCATGTGTGACTGTCCTTGTCACAAATGAGGACATCTCACAGTGACTGTCCCTTGTGTAATTAAGTATTGTGGGGAAGCATTCTAAATAACCAAAGCCGCTAACAATAAATTCAACACAGATATGTCCTCATTTCTGGGTATTTTAGCTCTCTAACAGCTGAATACCAGATTAAATAATAATGACAAAAGAAAAATAAACCCAACGTACTCAGAAATTGTAGCTATGATTTTGCGGAGGGAATCTCTCTCGGCACTGTTGAAAACACAAATGACAACCCACTTGATTTCGCAGAGGGAATCTCTCTCGGTGCTGTTCAAAACACAAATGACAACCCGCTTTGTTCAAAACACAAATGATAACCCGCTTGATTTCGCGGAGGGAATCTCTCTCGGCACTGTTGAAAACACAAATGACAACGTTCCTTTTTTTTTTTGCACTTATATCCCGACCAACATAAGGTCCATTTGTAATACAACATGATAATGTACACTTACAGTGAGTGTACATTATCATGTTGTCCTTAGAGTGACTATCCTCATTTGTTGAAGAAGAAAAGCATTAATGTGGTTGAATAGCAATACATTCAAGTGGCAATTACACAAGGGACAGTCACTATGAGATGTCCTCATTTGTGACTGTCCTTACAGTGAGTGTACATTATCATGGTGTCTTTAGAGTGACTGTCCTCATTTGTTGAAGAAGAAAAGCATTAATGTGGTTCAATAGCAATACATTCAAGTGGCAATTACACAAGGGACAATCACTGTGAGATGTCCTCATGTGTGACTGTCCTTGTCACAAATGAGGACATCTCACAATGACTGTCCCTTGTGTAATTCAAGTGGCAATTACACAAGGGACAATGTCATGAGCCGTGACATATTGAACTTAGTATAATAATAAAATGATTAGATGATATATAATAATCTATTATTAACGGTATATAACAATAATATATAATTATTATCAAAAGATAATAATAATATATAGTTAGCATAATAAGTAATATGTTAATTAAATAATATTAAAATATTAATAAATAATATAATTATGATTATAATTATAATATAAATTAATAATAAATAATTATTAATAAATTATATATATTATATTATAATAATATATTAAGTAATAATATTAAATCAATTATTGATATAATAATTTTAATATATAAATAATATTAATAAACCTCTCAATATAAAACAATATGTTATCACTATAATAATATTTATTATAATATTATTAATATTACTAACATCATTAATTATAATATTTAATAATAACAATAACATTAATAATAATAATAATAATAATAATAATAACGTTTAAAACAATATCGAATATCTGTAATCGATATACATCTACATTAAACATCTGCATTATCTATCACGATGAGGAATGAAGAAGTGATACAACAATCACTAGTCATTACACATCGATACCATGAGAGGATGATTAATGAACCAAATACTATGAAGTCAAGATCAACATGATATGAATAAGGGATAGGTCGCTATGTGTTTCAGAAGATGTATTGATAAGCAAGAAGGATAACCATTCATATATTATAAATAATCATTAATTGCACAAGTTTAGACAATGACATATCCGATAAAGCAATATCAAACATGAAGACCCGCTAGCAAATATGCACCATCACTTCCTATGTTATCATGACAATAACATAAACTAGATTGAATTCTACTATCTATATCAATAGACACCACATAGGAGGATATCAACTAAAGGATTGAAAGATTATCGATTGTTTGAGATAAACCACATCTTGTAGAAACACAAAAGCATCAGTGATTATATCACAAGCTATTGATGAATGAGGCATCAGTCATGGATAATAAGTACAATGTATCCTTAAGTATTAACAGGAATGGAAGTCAATTTGAAGATCAAACTCCATTACCAGCAATCAACCAATAAATGGACAATTATCAGAAAATGATATCGACTTATATCAGAGTAGAAAGATTGGATATAATCATAACAATATGGGATAAGGCAAGAGTTAATATCGATTGACTAAATACTAATGATAGTTAGACCAAACTAATACAAACAAAATGGATGTTAACTACTGGTTGCACTACCAATTAGGGAAGATTACCTTCATAAAAAGATTTGATATTGAGTCAATCTGGGAGTTATCTATGATCAGAAAATAATGAAATAATATTATGTGAACTGTCGGATTATGGAAAGGTGTGATTAACAAAGGGACATGGAGGAAGAAACAAGACACGTCTCATTCATAGCATCTCTTCATTTGTTAAAGACAATATAAGAATGCATTCTCGTCAGTCACTCAAGGCATCATTAGAACTTTATTTACTTATCCATATTTGGATATACTCAATAGAGCATTTGCCTTTGGCAGTTTGGTTTCAAGTTTATCATTGCAGATCAGAGACAACACCATGATTGCACAGATAGAAAGGATAGTCAGAAACAGCATCAATATTTGAAGTTGCAAGCATATAATTCAGAATCTGAAATAGCAACATATCACTCATAGCGATATTACACATTTGCATAATTACATCATCATATCAGACACAGCAAATACATTGCTGTAAGCAATACTTATTGATTGTATATCGATATTGTTTATATCAGACATAGCATCATTATACTATCACTATAAGTGATAGGAAACATCATATTCATAGCATATTTCATATCATTATATCCGACAGTGCTATTAAACATATTGGTATCAATATCATCTTGCACACATATTGTGATTGAATCTGAAATAGCGGTTGATATCTTAAGTAACCTCCATTACTTAGTTTAATTGTAAGTATCTGATAGAGTAAGTCTGAGAAGTGGAGTAATTGTTCCTGTTTTCCAAGTTAGCCAAAAAGGGGACATTACAGACAATCACTGTGAGATGTCCTCATGTGTGACTGTCCTTGTCACAAATGAGGACATCTCACAATGACTGTCCCTTGTGTAATTCAAGCGGCAATTACACAAGGGACAGTCACTGTGAGATGCCCTCATTTGTGACTGTCCTTACAGTGAGTGTACATTATCATGTTGTCTTTAGAGTGACTGTCCTCATTTGTTGAAGAAGAAAAGCATTAATGTGGTTCAATAGCAATACATTCAAGTGACAATTACACAAGGGACAATCACTGTGAGATGTCCTCATGTGTGACTATCCTTGTCACAAATGAGGACATCTCACAATGACTATCCCTTATGTAATTCAAGCGGAAATTACACAAGGGACAGTCACTGTGAGATGTCCTCATTTGTGACTGTCCTTACAGTGAGTGTACATTATCATGTTGTCTTTAGAGTGACTGTCCTCATTTGTTGAAGAAGAAAAGCATTAATGTGGTTCAATAGCAATACATTCAAGTGGCAATTACATAAGGGACAATCACTGTGAGATGTCCTCATGTGTGACTGTCCTTGTCACAAATGAGGACATCTCACCATGACTGTCCCTTGTGTAATTCAAGCAGCAATTACACAAGGGACAGTCACTGTGAGATGTCCTCATTTGTGACTATCCTTACAATGAGTGTACATTATCATGTTGTATTTAGAGTGAATGTCCTCATTTGTTGAAGAAGAAAAGCATTAATGTGGTTCAATAGCAATACATTCAAGCGGCAATTACACAAGGGACAGTCACTGTGAGATGTCCTCATTTGTGACTGTCCTTACAGTGAGTGTACATTATCATGTTGTCTTTAGAGTGACTGTCCTCATTTGTTGAAGAAGAAAAGCATTAATGTGGTTCAATAGCAATACATTCAAGTGGCAATTACACAATGGACAATCGATCACTGTGAGATGTCCTCATGTGTGACCTTTGTGAAGGCAAGTGCCAATTTGTACCCAAGTTACCAATATTGTGGCAAAAGTGGGAATGAAGCATTTAGGGGTCAAATTGGGAAAAGAAGTGTAGAAGTGGCCTATGTGAGGTCTAAATAGCCTAACTAAGTCATGGTTAGGGTCTTATGGTGTTTGAACAATAAGTTTTGAACCAAAATCCCAAAGGTTGTAACAAGTTGTCAATGTTGTCATTCACAACATTGACAACATTTGTGCAAGGGAGCATTTTCGAGTAAGATGGTTATGTAACTATATAAAACCATTGAATTAGGCATCAGATCAACTATAAGAGGCCTCCATCGATCTGTGCAAAAGGTTGGGGGGAAAAACATTTGGAATTAAGAAGATTTGTAGAGTAACACGGTTTTAGTGAATTCTTGAGTTTTTTTGTTTCTTTGTTTTCAGTTGATTAATGGATTAGATAGCTCGCAGTGTCTATTGGAAAAGTTAGTACAAGTTGTTTTTTTATTCTGTGTTGTGTTTTTTTTGAGTTTTGAAGCATTCCAACTAGTTTGTTAATTCTTTTGTTAAGTACCCTATCATTGGTTTGAACCAGGCAAGTTGAACAAATGGAGTCTTAGCTCATCATTCCATTGTCAATTTTGTACGGGCTCTTGGAATGGGTGAGGAGACTCCATGTACTATATGTTTGGAAGGAGGGGCCCTGGGAAGCTCATTTTCTATGTTTGCAATGATGTCCTAGGTGAGTCAGTTGAGCACAGTTAGGGATGACAAATCATTACAAGAAGATTACAACAAGTTGAATGCATTGGTTGCTTCAACTAAAATCTCATGGAGAGGTAGACACACATCTAAAGAAGCCCCAAGTCAAATTAGAAGATTGGGTGAGTTTCTTTGGCTGCTAAGAAAACAAACTCTTAGTCAGACTGTCCAAGTTGTGTCAAAATACTTGTTTTCAGGCATGGCTGTAGCAGTTGGTGTACAAAAAATCTAGGAGGAGAAGACCTTAGATATCTTGGAGTTCTCAATAAAGGGCATCTGAATCCTAAGCCCTTTAGGTGGCTTAATATAAACAAAAAGGCTTGACAAAGGCCTAATTGCTAGCAGCCTATTTTTGGGTGCAATTGGCATGGTTTGATGAACCGGATTGAAGTACTGATGAAAAGTATAGGTGAAGGAGTAATATTGAAACCAATAGAGGTCCTAGTGGCCAGCCTCTCCATGGAGTAAAGTTCTAGTTGAATGTGTTTCAATTTGTGAAGACAAGACTAGGAGTGTCCTAGTAGCTAGATTGGTATTGAGCAGAGTTCGTTGTATTTCTTGTTGGTGTGCACTAGTTGAAGGAGTGGGATCTTGGGTAGAGATACCTAAAGAGTGTAGGGATAGTTAAGTACCCTATCAAGTCAAAACATTGGCCTAAAGAGACCCTAGTGAAGGATAGGGAGTGAGCAAGACAAAGTGTTACATCAATTAACAAGATCATTTTTTGGTAATTGTGTACATTATCATGTTGTCTTTACAGTGACTGTCCTCATTTGTTGAAGAAGAAAAGCATTAATGTGGTTCAATAGCAATACATTCAAGTGGAAATTACACAAGGGAATATCACTATGAGATGTCCTAAGTGTGACTGTCCTTGTCACAAATGAGGACATCTCACAGTGACTGTCCCTTGTGTAATTGCCACTTGAATGAGGACAGTCACTGTAAAGACAACATGATAATGTACACAAGTACCGTGAAGGTAGTCGCAAGTTAGGGCTGTTTCATTGCATACCCGAAACAATGAAGACATTACAGTCCACAAAACGTTTGTGCTCAAAGATGAACAAATAAAATTAAACTTCTAAATAACCAAAGCCGCTAACAATAAATTCAACACAGATATGTCCTCATTTCTGGGTATTTTAGCTCTCTAACAGCTGAATACCAGATTACATAATAATGACAAAAGAAAAATAAACCCAACGTACTCAAAAATTGTAGCTGTGATTTCGCGGAGGGAATCTCTCTCGGCGCTGTTGAAAACACAAATGACAACGTTCTTATTTTTTTTGCCCTTATATCCCGATGTGATTTCGCAGAGGGTTACGGTGCTGTTGAAAACACAAATGACAACGTTCCTTTTTTTTTTTGCCCTTATATCCCGACAACATCGCAATTGCAAGTTAGGGCTGTTTCACTGCATACCCGAAACAATGAAGACGTTACGGTCCACAAAATGTTTGTGCTTGAAAGATGAACAAATAAAATTAAACTTCTAAATAACCAAAGCCGCTAACAATAAATTCAACATAGATATGTCCTCATTTCTGGGTATTTTAGCTCTCTAACAGCTGAATACCAGATTACATAATAATGACAAAAGAAAAATAAACCCAACGTACTCAGAAATTGTAGCTGTGATTTCGCGGAGGGTTACGGCGCTGTTGAAAACACAAATGACAATGTTCTTGTTTTTTTTGCCCTTATATCCCGATGTGATTTCGCGGAGGGTTACGGCGCTGTTGAAAACATAAATGACAACGTTCTTGTTTTTTTTGCCCTTATATCCTTATGTGATTTCGCAGAGGGTTACGGCGCTGTTGAAAACACAAATGACAACGTTCCTTTTTTTTTTTGTCCTTATATCCTGACAACGTCGCAACGGCGACGTTGCCAAATGTATTGTCGTCACAATTTGCGACGGTGTCGAGCTATATTTGAAAAAAAAAAAGCCAAAACCGCATGACATTTGCCTGTCGTCACAAATTGCCGTCACAATTTCACCCCAAATGTATTAGTGTGGGACCTCGCGGCCTCAAGAGTACCTTAAACATTCTTGCTCAATACTTTCCTCATGGTCACAATCCCACAAGTACTCACATTAAGCAAAGACAAGCACTACGTCTACCAAGGTTTTGTGTCCTTGATAGCCTTGAGTTTATAGTGGATCAGAATAGCTGGCAATAAGCTTGTCCCCACTTGGGTCGTTCCTCTTGATTGCTCAAGAGCAGGCCCGCTGAAGGATTCTAACAATCTAAAAAAAAATGGATCAACTTATGAGGTTTAAAGATTTTGTTTCACCACAAGGGTGAAGAACGTACTCCCCTTAGCTCAAAGCTTTCTCCCAAACACACCAAGCAAAGGTTCAATTACCCTCTTGCTTTCAAAATCCAAAGATGGGTCAAGATTTTCTAGTTCACCACAAGGGTGAAGAGCATACTTCTCCTACCACCCAAGAATTCCTACAACAAGATATTAAGTGCCTATGAAATGAAACAACTAGTATATGCCGCACTCAATAAAGAAAGCAATTAAACAAGCACTTGATTTGGGTTTTTATGCTTTGGGCATCCCTGCAAAAACCATTAGTAGCCCTTGTGCATTTGAAGCTTTAACATGCATTCTTTTAGCAAAATATTTTAAGCAAATGCACTTACAACCACAACTTGTTAGCCCAACAAGGTTAGAACAATCCAAGATCCAAGTAGCTCCAAGAAATCCACTATCAAAAGTATTTAAAGCACTAGAGGTGGAATACTTAACTTGCCAAGTAAGTGTGAAGTGAGTCCAAAAAGTGGAACATTTAACTCTTCACACAAACTCAAAGCAAGTCAACACCTTAGAAAACTAATGAGATCAAGTAAGCCTAAAAGGGAGAACTTTGTGGAACACTTAACGCTCTTTTCAAGTAGACCCCTCCCCTATGTATGAATGTTGACCTTGCATCCAAAGGGCGGAAATGAGGGGCGATTAGAAATAAGCAAGTCCAACACCCAATTTAGCTAACAAGCTTAATCAAAAGTACTCTTCAAGTGAGTGTGAAGTGAGTCCAAAAAAATAGAACATTTAACTCCTCACACAAACTCAAGGTAAGTCCACACTTTAGAAAACTAATAAGATCAAGAAAGCATAAAAAGGGGGAAACTTTGTGGAACACTTAACGCTCTTTTCAAGTAGACCCCTCCCTTATGTATGAATGCTGACCTTGCATCCAAAGGGCGGTAATGAGGGGCAATTAGAAATAAGCGAGTCCAACACCCAATTTAGCTAACAAGCTCAATCAAAAGTAATCTAAATTTGCTTATCAATACTACTCACAAATGAAAAAGGGTTGAATCAATTGAATATTTAACTTTCCAAGCAAACATACAGTGAGTCCACAAAGTGGTGCATTTAACTCCCTATGTAAACAAGGAATGAATCCATGCCCCTAATCACTCAATGAGATATTTGATATTGGAAACCAAGAAGCATTCACCTACACAAACTTGTAAAAACAAATCTATGTTCTTTCATTCACCATTTAAGAGCATAAAAGAGATGTGCCTATGAAAGCAAGTAAACATTCAAGCCAAACACATGAGAGGTTCTTTTTAGATCCAAAATCTAAATGAAGGTGCAAGAAACTAAGTACAACTATGCTAATTAATTATGTCTAAGTGTAGAAAATAGAAACAACAATCTAACTAAATCAAGATTCAGCCAACATACCTCAAAAAGGCTCACTGTCAGGTACAGAAACAAACTGTAGACACCAAAATTATCGCGCGACACTTCTCACTGTACTGGGGCGATAATATTAGTCCGAGCACTTCTCTACACCCAGGTGATACTTCATCCGAGACCAGGCGATAGTTCCCGAAACAGGCGGGCGATACTTCCAATAGGTGAAGTATCACTCGTGTATACAGAGAACTATCACGTGATATTCCTAGAATTATCGCGCGATACACTGAGACAAAAAACCCAAAGACCGCAAATAATGTCCAAAAATCACCGAAAATATGACAAAAATGCAAATTTAAAGGACAAAGCTAATCTACTTTGCCCCACGATGGGCGCCAAAAAAGTATACACAAAAGTAGTGCACTTCTATGAATCCTTACATGCAAAAAAACTCAAGAATGAGCCCTCACAAATCGATCCATAGCTCTCTATGCATGAAGTTGCAAGATTGTAAAATTGCTCTCATCTAGAGCTATGAAGCTAATGACCTTGCTAGTCAACCACACAATGAGAGATTCAAATGAAGACAAGGGCAAGAGTGCCAATATCCCCAAGAATCAAATGAAATGCAAATGCAAGTAAGCTAAGAATGAAGATGCAAGCTAAGCTAAATGATAACAATGCAATGCTTGAAAGGAAATCTAATCTATGAAAAGAAGGTACAAGCTAGACTATGCAAGGAAAGTACAAGTCTTACAATCCCTCCTAATTAAGCTATGTGAGATTAATCTATTGCATAAAGGAAATCTATACTAAGAATGCCATGATTATGCAACTATGAAAGCAGGCTAAATGAGATGCAACAACAATGTCTTCAAAGCTTGGATACAAGGATGTCTTCAAAGAGCTCCAAATGACCTAGAAAACTTATAGCATAACATTAGTATTCAAAATTGCATATGAAAATGAGGAAGAGAGCTCTCCTTTTATAGGAAATGAAAAGGAATGGACCATGGAGATTAAGAGGCAAAAGACTTAATCAACGGTGGAGCATCAAAGAGGAGAAATTCATGTGCACAAGTATCCTCCAATGAGAAAATAAGAGTTGACTTTTGTGTCCATAGAAGACAAAAAGTGTTTTTCTTCTTTTTATAAAATAGGAATAATGCTTTATTTGTGCAACTTAGGATAAGAGGGAAAGTGGGGGCTTTTTATTTATTAAAAGAGGAGGAAATATTCCTTTTAAATAAATAAAGACTTAGGATAAAATGGTTAGCCCAAGGCAAATAATAAAAAATGATGAAATAGGATTTGATCAAAGAAATTGACATAATTGAAAAATGCTGATTTTGAAAATCTTGATTCAGGGATTTGATAAATTGCTGAATGGGGGCCCAAAGTCTAGGTGACCATTTTAGGGTGCATACAAAATGAATTTCATTTCTTTCGAATTAAATAAAATTGACTTAACACACAGTCAAATAACTCAAGCATTCGATTTAACGAGATAGAGATATAGAAGAAAACTCATGAAATAAGAAAATAAATAACTAAGTGGTGTGTGCTTGTGACCAGTTATTCCCATCACATCTTTACAAAGGAGATAAATTCTTCTACCTCAATCACATTTTCGTCTTTGTCTCCTGTCATTCATGCTCAAACTCAAAAGATCATCATTAGGTTAGTCCCATTAAACCTATAATCGAAATAACATGCATAAATAATTTGTATAACATAATTAACATTTCCAATTTCATCTATAATCATTATTAAATGACATTTCATAATGCATTTTGATTCCCATTCATAACATCATTTTTCATTTCCTCAATTTATTTCACAAAATCATAAAAAATAATAATAATATATATGTCTAAAATATTTATTTAATACGACTTGGGTCAAAAAACCTTTGACCAAGTCAACATAAGTCAAATAAAGTCGCTAATAAGTCCTAAAAACTAGGAGAACTGGATCATGTTATGAAAGGGAAAGGGAAAGGCTATATTGGTGGTCTTTTCTCTCGACATTTTTTGTTAAATGGGCATGCTTTTGTTTTAGTTTATGATAGCATCAAAAACACACACTTGAGATGCATAGTTTCAGATATCTTCAAAATGCACTCGAGAGACACAATGTTATTTTGGCTCAAGAGTTGATTGAAAGAATTAAAAGAAAGGTAAATGCCCTTCTGGTATTATTATCCCATGATCATGTTGATTTAATACCAGCTACAGATCCTCATCAACAACAAGGCGATCTAGATTTTCTAGACCTTAACATCCTAGTAGGGCAAGTCACTGCTACAAAGCAGATTGGGGACAATATTAGTTCATCCCACATGCTAAGTTTAGTTGGAACCATGGACCCTCAAGAACAACACGGTGAAAATGAGGTTCAAATTGATGAAATGGAAGAGTAAGGTGACAAGTTTTGTAATATGGTTAATTGTATGATCTTGGCTTTATCATGTTTATACTATATGTCAGATTATACTATATTCGGTTCCTATTCTGTATTAGTACGAGTTAGTAGAATTTAATGAGCTTTCTATGTATAACATGGGAAAATGGAATACACTACCCAATTTTGAATCTTTGAACCTACACATGTTGTATTTGGCTTTATAGAAGCATCTCTCTCTCTCTCTCTCTCTCTCTCTCTCTCTCTCTCTCTCTCTGAGAAAAACAAAATAATTGAAAGCATTGCTTGCATTAACTAAGTTATTTGTAAAGTACACAAAATATATAAATCATCACCAACCATAAATTATTAATGACCATTCAATTTTGTTTAGAATTGCATTGAATTTTAAACTATCAAAAATAAAATCATATTTAAATCTTCTAGCTAGACTCACATTTTTACTAGCAAAATCATGGACCGAAGAACAATTAGCAATACTATTTTTCCACTTTTATGACAAGAACTATGCTGCTTTGCAACTTAATTTATTCCTTGCAAGGTTTTCATTTTACCATATGCTCCTATGTTCCCACAGACTTTATCTAGATGTAGTTCCACATTTCTAGACAATACCTACATGGAAACCTCTAAGGACATTTCTCATGATTTATCTATAATTGATTTCTTATGTTGGACAAGAAAACAAAGGTAGATATTCTAAGAACTTAACACTCATGAGCAAAAATTTTCATTTAAAATTTATCAAAACTAATAATAATAAAGAAAATCAAATGTGTTTTTCTTTAATTTGACAAATTACATCATAGCCAAATGTAATTTTTATTATATATAAGTATGAAAGTGTAATAAACCTCTATGTAATTACAATACACTAATATCTTACATTAATTAATACTTCACAAATACAATAATATTATCTAGATAATAATAAAATCATTTTGAAATTAAATTAACTCTTAATATTCTACATAAACAATTAACTTAAATCTTGCCAAAAATTACTAAAAATCTTCTAAGAAGTAATAATATTTAGAAACATAAATATTTCTAAATTGCTTAATTTAAAAAGTACCTTTAAGATAAGTAAAAAATGTTAATTTTGGAGAGCAAATCCTTAGTAAAAAGGAAAAAACATATAAATAAAAAGAAAAACATTATACTAATAATTTCTTAAACATTCTATATTATAATTAATTAAAATATTTCTAAATATAACAAAAATCTCTGCAAGACTAAAAATATTTAGAAACATAAACATTTATGAATTAATTAATTCCAAAAGGCACCTCTAAGATAAGTACAAAATCAATTTGTGGTTGAGGGAAAAATTATAAAACACATAAATAAAAGAAAAAAAAAACCTTTTTTACTAGGATTGGAAATAACCATGATTTAAAAGCATTTTATTGTTACTAATTTTATTTTGTGCTAAACATGTTTACACACGTATAATTTTAGCGGTCTAAAACATTTAACTTAACGGCCAAATAACTACCCAATTCGACCGCCGGCGAGTTTTCCGACATTATGAGTATTTCTCTTTCTTTCTCTCAAATCTTGAAAACTCTCTCCTTCTGCAAGATTTATGCTCTCCCTCCGCTTCAAATCCAAACAGTCACTTTGTTCTTCGAACCCTAATGCTTTTGCGAATTGCATTTTAAAGTCAGGCAAGATTTTCTCGGAATCTGTCAACTTCTGGTTGATAATTAATCCTAAATTTCCTTCTTTGCAAGAAGATTCCAATGCAAAAGGACAGGATGCATTTCACTCCATAAAACCCTCAGATGAACAATTAGGGTTAATCCTGATCTTGTAAAGAGGAGGACTGTATTGGATTTAAATTGCTTGTTTAATTACTGGTAAAGATTTGAATTGCTTGAATAGTTTTTGGTAAAGTTTTGCAAGAGGGATCGATACAGAGGAAAAGATTGCAGAGGTAAATATGCATGGAATACAAGCATAACTAAATTTTCTTCAAGCTTGGAGCCATTTCCACTATATCCTTTTCTGGTGAGCGTTAAAGTTTCTTCATCGAATTTAAATTGATCGTCGAGGATTGCATGCGTCAGTGAAGAGATATGGAGAAGTTGCAGAACGTCATTAAGGGAATTGAAGAAAGCACTAAAATGAATAATATTAATGGCGGAGGAGAGAGCGCAGTGAGGAAAGGGCCGTGGACGGTAGAAGAAGATGAGATATTGGTGGAATATGTGAAGAAGTATGGGCCGCGCGATTGGAGTTCGATTCGCACCAAGGGTTTATTGCCTCGCACTGGTAAATCCTGCCGCCTCCGATGGGTTAACAAGCTCAAACCAGATCTCAAAAGGTGTGAATTTCTTCCTACCACTTTAAATGTTTCGTTTTGTTGAAATCGCACATTCAAACTGTTTCTTTCGATTACTGCAAAATAAATGCATTTTTTTTTGCTATTTTTATTTTAGTCACCATGGCCAAGTATCTCAGTAGAAAAATTATGGAAGTAAAAAATTACCCAGACAGAGTATACGATGAGTATCACAACTCTGCAACAGTTAATTAAAGATTTGTTCTTAGATTTGTTCTTTCTGCATTACATCACAAGAAATGAATTTCTGTCTTTGAGCTCATTATTTCTGAGAATTTTAGTTTAAGCAGCCCAAAACTTGAAATTAGAAGGAATAAATGCATTCAAGCAATATGAAAACAGATCATAGGGTTTAAAATAACAGAACAAGCTTCATATTTTAAAACTGGTCTGTGAAATTCAAAGAAAGATGGGACAAAATTCAAAATATATAAAATATATAAAAGACAATGTAATAATAAGAAGGGAAAATAGGTTCTAGTTTTCTTAATTTTATTTGCCCACCCTATCCGTGCTGCATATCTCTTTGCATGTTTCTCTTCATTATTGAGTTAATTAGAACCAAAGACCAAAATGCTGAAAATAGTGAAGTGCCATTATTCATGCTTATTTTTAATTTTTTAATTATTTTTTTAAAATTTAAATTATAAAATGGCCTGGCCCTTCTATAAGTTGAATGTGTGACATGTGGTTACCTTTATTCATTTACAAATGAAGTGATATTTTATTGCATAAGTATAAAGGTATAACATATATTTTGAGGAAGGTTTTATGTAGTTGCTTAATTTATTTTGTTTTATCACTTTTTAAATTTTATGCCTTATTTAATATAAATTGATATATAATAAATACGTGTATAAAAAAAACTATTAGAGGTAGAATTTGGAAGAAAATAAAAAAGAGGGAAAGCATGATTTATGTGTAGTCATGTGATATTTTTTCATTATGTAATGATTGTATAATTCTAATTTATAAATTATTACAATTTCAACATTTCAAGAAAATATTCTAGATTTTTCTTTATGCTTAATTTGCATGGGATCATCTATTATACTAAAATTTAGGCAAAAAAATATATTGATAATCAACCACACTCGATCATAATGATTTATGTTCATTTGTGATAAATCATTATAATATCAAATCTTCTTCATATATATGAAACTTAGTGACCATACAATATCCTTTTTATTGATAAGAATTTTGTTAATGTAGTAGTCATTGATTATGGACTATAAGATTGCCCCACTTTTAAAAATTGGAACTATTAATTTTTTTTAGTCCTTATGATTCTTGCAGTGTATATAATAAGTTAGAGATTGTCACATTGTAAAATTTGAAAACATTCTCAAAATTTTATTTACTAATCATTATTAAAAAAAATAGGAAAATCTACTATTTAAACATTGTTCCACTTTAAGTGTCAGTTTTTGGATTCGATTGTGTAGCATTTTTTAACCATCAACGTTTCGGATCATACTACATGATCCATCATTAGGATGCTGCTAGAGAGAAAGGAAACATAAAATGATCCATTTTATGTTTCCTTTCTCTCTAGCAGCATCCTAATGATGGATCATGTAGTATGATCCGAAACGTTGATGGTTAAAAAATGCTACACAATCGAATCCAAAAACTGACACTTACAGTAATATGGATTGTGGAAATCTAATGGATCTGATTGTTCCACTTGTTGTATACTATACACTGCAAGAATCATAAGGGTTAATTGACACAATAAACTAAATGTTGGTTCAACTAATCTTATATTAATCTTGTAACATTTGAACTTCTTGATTTTGTGGGCCTTATGAAAACATCTACATCATTCATTGATGAGTCCCCTTTCTTGACCATAACCCTCATATCCTCCACTATCTCATGAATTTAGTGATACTACCTATCAATGTGCTTTATTTGCATGAAAGGTAGTAGAATTTGGACAAATGAATCTCACTTCAATCCAATATCTAAACGTGGTTTCTGATCCAAACTTAGTCTCCTTAGAAGTATAAGTAGTTATCATGTACTCGATTATTGTAGTTGAAGGAATAATTGTAACATGCCATTTTCTCATCCAACTTATCACACCATAAAATATTGTGAATACATTACCCAATTAAATACATGAATCTATTTATCTTTATTATTGTCATGCCTCGACAAGCTAGGGTTAGCAAATCTTATTGAAAACTAGTTGTCGCCTTTATAAGCCTTAGCAAATAAAATGTGTGTGTGTGTGTGTAGCAAGAGGTTGACCAAAATTTTTAGGAAAATAAAGGTATACTAATAACTACAAACAAAGGGCCAACTATAATTCAAGGACATCACTAATTTATTTAGAGCAAAATCATCTTGAATATATGACAAACACTGACTTCTTTGATTAAGAAATAATGATTCATAAAAATATCTTCAGAAGAAAATAATTAAAGTTAACAATATAATGTGTTTTATTAAGTAAAAGTGTTGACTCCTTGTGATAAGTCACCTTCCTTGGGTGAAAAGGCGTGTAATAAGATATATAAGAGAAATAGAATGAAAGCTTGCAATAAGGATAAATAAGAGATAAAAAGAACAGAAATTCCTTAAGGAAACAAACATATGAATACACACATTATACACATGAATGCACACAAAAGACACACAAATATAACATATTTATGTTTATTATGGGAAAATATAGGGTAAATCCAAAAGGGGACATTACAATTGGTACTAGAGCACCGTTCTTGCCATCTCAAGAGATAGAAAATAGTCGATGCAACTTAGCAAAATGGATCAAAGGGATTTGGAAAGTTAATAAAGAAAGAAACTTCTTGTCTATCAATTAATTTTTGTTTGTTTGTCATAATCATAAATTGTGTTCAAATACTTATATGGAAATGTTGTCTATAGGTCCAATAAGCTATATTTATTTTCTTATTTTATGTGCATTATTATTTATAAATATGACACTTATGTAATGTCCCCTTCCTAATTTTCCTGAGAATATACCCTAAAATCACCATTGCAGCAAACTAGGTTAAAATTAGATCTTACCAATTAAATATCTCTAGAACAATGCACCATGTGACTTGAACCCTACAATCTTAAACAATATTTACAAATATATGCATAAACATTTATATTCAATCGGGGTTAGGAAAACCACATCATGTTCATAGATTATCAATAATGTCATACAAACATGTTATGGTTTGGAGGCAGAGACATGACAAGTCTTCCCAAAGCCATTTCTACACCATGTCTAAGGGGGATGTCTACCATATCCCTCTTACTTGGTGGCTTGTGCCTTCTTTCCCCATCCTACCTAATCTCCCAAAAAATACATACAATCTTGTGGATTTGTGTGGAGGTCATGATTGGGTTCTTCAGCTCTTCTATGTAAGGGAACTTTGGTCCTAGGAGTCAGTATGGTCAAATCTAAGATGATCTACTTACTTTACCCTCTCAAATCCCCACTATTTACATCTCAAGCCCTTCAATTCCCTTCAAGATGGTTTCTAGACAATTATAAATTTCTCAAATATTTGTCATCGTATGCAACATAATCATCATCATTGGTATTGGTATATGATAATCAACATATCTTAAATAGCAGGTTTAGATCCATCTATTGGGGTAATTAATTCATCACTTCGCCTATAAGAGCTTGGAACGTGCAACCAAAACCAAGTCCATCTCTTGGGGTAATCAATTCATCACTTGGCCCACAAGAGGCAGGAACGTCCAACCAAGACCAGATCCATCTCTTGGGGTAATCAATTCATCACTTAGCTTGTAAGAGGAAAGAATATCTAATCAGGACTAGATCCATCTCTTGGGGTAATAAATTTATTACTTGGACCATAAGAGGAAAGAACATCCAACCAAGACTAGATCCATTTGTTGGGGTAATCAATTCATCACTTAACCCACAAAAAGCAGGAACAACCAACTAGGACTAGATCCATCTCTTGGGGTAATTAATTCATCATTTAGAACACAAGGGGAAAGAATGTCCAACAATGGACTGAATTCCCCCTCTTGGGGTGGCGTACATAGTTCGAAGGAGCCATTAAAATATATCTCCCTATCTTACTTCCTCCAACTCATATGGAATAAATACATGCATATATGTAAACAAGTGATTTTTATTCATAAGTAAGAAAGTATCGATAAGATCCGTTGATAATTCTAATGTGGGTTTGATTCTCTATTGTATGATTTTCTCTATTGTAGGTTTGACTATCTTTGTTGTATGATTACTTTTATTTTAGGTTTTATTGTCTCGGCTATATTAATTATGTCTATTGTATATGTATTTCCTTTTGTTGGTGTTCGATAGCTTCTTAAAATAAGTCCCTCTAGGCATTTCCTTAAGTCTACCTTGAATCTATTATAAATCTAACCTTTTAGATTACTCTCAATTTATCTTATAGGTTTTCTACAATTCACTTTTTAGGTCTACTCATATCCTTCCTTAAGATTTTCTTGCAAGCCTTCTTAATCCCGCAAAGTCTGATTTTTCATAACCTTAGATCTTCTTTATAAATATGCCCCTAAATAGAAAGATATTGCTTTGAATAGATACCCAAATGACTCTCAACATACTTTTATTTACACCTTCCAAGAGGCACCTCTTAACCAAACAATATAACTTTTCAAATTAGGTCGGCTAGCACATATAATATTTATTTTGTATTTAAAACATAACCACTTTCATTGTTGTCATTGAGAATAATATATTATTCCCCAAATTGATCTCCCTTGGATGTCCTCCTCAAATGAAACATTATCTCCTTTATATCTTCCAATCCAGGGGAGATTCACACCTCTTCATCATGGTTTCCCTTTGCAAAGGCCACAACCTTTCATGTAATTACCACTCTTTAGAAGAGTCATAACCTTTCATAACTTTTCTCTTTTTAAGGAGTCACTTCCTTATTTTATTGTCGTTTATTTTTTTCTTTTTTATTAATTCTTCCTTGTCTCACACCTTTCCTTTTATGTTCCTTACTCTTTCCCCTTTTCAAATGAAGTTATCTTCTCCCTTTTTATATCTCATGCTTAAGGGAGTCACAAATCTTCATTTCATGCCTTTTGACCCTTCATTAACTTAACTAAATCTAATAATGTTGTATTTTAATTTTATTATATTATTAAAAAAAAAAATAATAATAATAATATTTTAATTTTATTATTAAATTATATTTGAAAAGTGGGTATTGCACATAATTTATACCCTTTTGATATAGTCTCTTGCTTATTTACTTCTCGTTCCTTTTATTAATCCTTCTTTGATTTATATGCTCCTTTCTTTATTCCTTCCTTCATCTATTAAATCTTTCTTGATTCACATCTTCAAACTACACAATTTCTTAATACTCTTCTCCTTTGAACCTACATATGATTTCCTTCTCAATTTGCATCAGCATATTATTTTATATCTACATATATTCCTCTTTTATGTCTGCATATACTCTTCTTACAATTTTTCTATAAACTCTTCTTACAATTATGTCTCCAAGCTTTCTTTGATGATGTTCCCTTTTATCTTCTCATTTGTAGATTTGCAAATGTAAGTCTGATATAAACTCTCATTCCCCTCAAGTGCACTCTATAACTTCTTAATATATCTTCCCAAGAGTAGTGTCTCTTCCACTTTCTTAATTTCTCATTAACTAATTTTAATTGATGTTCTTTATTCTTGATTCGATCTATTTTTTAGTTATCTTTAATTCCAACCTGACTATTCCAAATTTTATTTTCCAATTTTCCTTGTTCCATTGATGTCCCCTTTCAAATGAACTCTTCTCCCTTTTATATGTTAAGGGAGCCACAAATCTTCATTGCCTACCTCTTGACCTTTCATTAAACTTAGTTAACTTGTAATTATATTCTATTATTATTATTTATTTATTATATTTTAATTTTATTAGTTATTACATGTATTATTAAATCTTATTTGAGAAAGAAACATTACGTTAGATCAAACACAATTTAGGATTTCCACTTGAGACTAGCAGATTTTTAAAAAAATAAAGAATTACTAACTACAATGCTAGCACCCAACTTTTATCATCATATACTTTACCTCTCTTTTGTTGATAACAAAAAATATTTCCTTAAGTAAGGTTTGGAATTTTTCTTTCAAGATTTCCATTGTTAGAGTTACCTAAAAAATAATAGAGTGAATTATGAGTCTTTTTATAGACCCAATAAGCACTTTCCTAATGTTGTGATACACATCCTAATTCCTAACTTTTCATAGAGACCATAATATATTAGTAGTCAGTACAAGACAAAATAAGTTAAGGGAAATTGATTAAAACCATTGATGTGGCACAAAAATTCTTGCATACTAATTTTCCTTTTATAATCCCACACAAATAGATAAGAAAAGAATATCAACCACATTTCTTTAGCAAAAAGTAGTCAATAAAAATATGATTGATACTTTTTTGTTGCTTGTTAAATGATCTTTTAAATATTTTTGATCAAATATTATCAGTGAAATTAAGGTTGCAATAGTTCTTTATAGAACTACCAGTTCATGAGATGGACTTAAGGATCTATAAATGATCTTAGGAGAAAGGTTACTTAGTTTAGTTCCATCTAATCATGATATGTTACCTTAGGTAACACACATGGGAAGGAACAATTTTATAGGCTTCTCTAAGGATAGTTTAATTCCTCTAATGATTTGGAGCTAAACTATATGTGCAACTCAACTCATGCCATGATTTAAGGCGATTATTGAAAATAATGTCACTGAAGCATCTTATGCCTTTTGGGTGCCAAGCTTTTGCATAACAACCTTGAAGAAGTGCAAGGAGCTTCTCTTTACATGTATAAGGTTCCATCATATGGACCTTTCAAGATTAAGGGAGCTTGAATTGGTATATATAAACTCCCTACCTTTCACATGTTCCCTTATATTTTCCCATGCCTTCTAAATACTTTTGAAGATGTTAGAGATTTTTGGCACAATTAGGAAATTACCAAATATGAAATCATTCATTGGAATTTATTTCTAACTCTTGACCTATTTTAGAACAACATTTAGCATATTATATATTAATCAATTTTCATATTATTGTCTAGTTAGGGCCTTAAATATCCATTTTCTAGCAAGAGAAATGCCATGTTTTTTATAACCCTTAAACCTAGGCCATGTGTAGCCTTATTAGTACAACACCATTCCTATTTAACAATGTTATTTTTGCTACTTCTCCCATCATACCAAAAGAGATGTATGATCCTCTCGTATCGCATTCACATGATAACTACTAAAAGTTCATACTGAGCACTGGTATAGATTGTGGGAAGATAAGATTTTTGACAAATTTGAAGCTTACCTACTAAAAAGAGGTGTTGCTTGTTCCATTGGCCGAGTTTTTTTTCAATTGTGCTCTTAATCCATTCCCACATCTATTTCAAATACATTGGATTACAAAAGGAATATCAAGATATCTCCCTACCCTATTCAAATTCAAATTTCTTGAGCCAATCCAGATGATTAGTATTCCAACTAAGCATACTAGTCTTGGGTTTGAAAATTTTGGCACTAGATCACGTTCACATAAAGATTAAGCGTATTTATAAGGTAGTTTACATTTTTTTCATTAAGCTCAATAAACACGACTTGATCAATTTAAGAAAAAGCCAAAATCTCTTTAGATATTGATTCAGGAGACCAAGAAATGCACCTAAAGGTTGAGTCTCCAATCATCCACTATAATTTTTCTACTATATTTCAAGCTCTTTAATAATAATGAAGAATAAACCTTTTTGAATTAAATGACAAATAGATAAAAGTATGGCTAATTTCTTAAACAAAAAATTATTAAACCATTGGTCTAAGAAAGATTCTTAGAGGTACTCTATCATTATCTACAACACAAGAAAGATTGTTATTTTTTTTAATTATCAAGGTTTGGGGATAAACCAACTTATTCAAAGAGTGCTTATTTTGTTCTCCAAGCGTTGGCCCTTATTGAATATTAAGCTCCATCATTTAGGGTTATAAATGTCGCAGAGGTTGGTACTTTAATAGAATGTCCTGTAACCACCTCTTGAAAGTCTTTTTTTCTAATCTTTTAACATGGGTTCTTTATTAACATATTTATTTTCGAGTTCTCAACACCCTTCTCTATAATTCACTTAGTATTTGTTTCCTAGAGTGTAACAAATTTCTAGACCCATAAGAGAACTAGGGCCACAATCAATTGGGATACTTAATACAAATGAAATCGATAAGTAGGAGCATACCTAGATATAATGAGTGCTAAGTGGACCATTCATTCTTATGAGAGATGGGCTCTTGTAACTACTACTCATAATATATGAATCAATGAATTTGACTCAAAATCTACACATATAAATCTTGATATATAATAATACAAATGTAATTTGAAAAACAAGAGAAGCAATAATCATAAACTAGTAATAATCCCTTCACCTGCATTAAACTTCTTCGGCTAACCCCAAGGATGTGTATGTTGGTATTAAGAAAGTACTAACAAAGAAAGGAAAACATGTCGACCCATGTGTGGTGGCCAACGAGAGTCTTTAAAAAATAGAAGTCATGTGTATGCTTAGAGGCAACATATAAATCGTCTCTCTCAAAACCACTAGGATTTTCTCTACCTTATATTCATTTAGATCAACATGATTCTTTCTCAAGCTACAATTATCCCTAGTATAAATCTCCACCATTGTGGCTCATATAATTAAGAAATAACTCAATTATTCAAATGGGTATTCAAATTAAAAGATTCTCCCTAATGAATTATGCATACATCATCATATGTTTGTGCAGAAATATCTATAATAAAGGCATAACTATCATCATCAATGAATGCTCTTAAATTTGAATTATCATTATACTCCCTGTTGGCCTTCTTTTCCCGACCATGATATGCCTAATCTTGTTACAATTCTAATATTCAATCTTGGGTCTAAATTATGAGACTTACATATCCCCTTCTATTTAGAAAACTCAAAAAAATTTAACCTCACCTTTTCAAGAGTTGTGTATCCAACAGTCTATCAAGTTTTAGATTCATGATGATACTACTAACTATCACAATGAGGTTGTCCCAACTATTATCTAACAAATGTATGAGTTATGTGTTTATCTTGTTTGTCTATTTTACATATATGGATATCAACTAGTTCACCATAATGTTAAACTAATTCAAGTGCTTCATCACTAAATCACTACCATCCATCTTCAAATAATTTAACTTTTTTTTAGAAAAATCTTGTTCACAATGGACTTTTCCTAATATACATTCCACATTTTATCTTAAAGTTTCTTGGTGTTAGTCTCGCCCAAAAAAATTGAAGCGTTGAATCAATAAGGAAAATACAATTGAGCTTTATTTTCTTTCTATCAATAAATAATTAATATTTTTCATCTATGTTACATAGTTTTTTATCTACACCTACTACCCATAGATCTCTATCAATAAATCCATATGCTATCTTGACCTTCCAAAGCTCAAGTTTAGTTCTATTGAATCTCTCCATCTCATTTCTATAATAATTTTTTTTTTTCCAAAAAATAAGATCAACTTAGCATATAATTGAGCAAGGATTAATGCAAAAATAAGCCCTATTAATGCAAATGGTAGGGACTAAATTAGAAGTTACACATGATCTATATAAACTTTAGTAGCATTTGGATGGAAAATTTAAAAATAGAAAAAGAATAAAATAAAGAATGAGAATAAAAGTGAAAATAACCATAAAAGAGAATATCACCATTGTATCTTGAGAGTGCATTAAAAATAGAAAAACCTAGTCTCCAAAGTATCAATAATAAATTGATGACAACTGAAAATTGCATGCAAACTATGAATCCTAATCAAGCACAACCATAAAAAAAAGAAAATCATAAGAATTAAAACATCATCCAAGAGAACACTGCTTCATGAAAACACAACAAACATGATAAACCAAATCAAAACCAAATGCTTCATGAAATGTTTGATTCTCTTGTCCTCTTATCAACCACGATCTTGTGTTGATCAAATGTTGATGCTCTTAGTTTTGTAGCACAAAGCACAAGAAGCTATGGTGAATGAATATGGTTGATTGATAAACAAATGATAGTGATGATAGATTGATAATGATATTGATAGAAAGATGATATCAAGATGGTAGCATGGTAGCATAAGATGTAGCTAAGATGATTGAGTGATTAGATAGGCATGATTAGACAATATGTGATCATATGAGATCCCTGTCAAAATGAGGAGAATGTTTTTTATAGAAACCTCATGAAAATCAACAGTTGAGATTAAGAGGCAATAGGAAATTGCATAGGATGCAAGGTTAGGTAGGGTTTTGAAAGGAGTGGATAGGGTTAAGAGACATTAGAAAATGAGTGGTTGAGGTTAAGAGGTGGAAGAGGTATGTTGAATTTTCAAGGTGCATTAAACCTAGACACAAGCTAAGTGGAAAAGGTCAAATGAAGAGTCAAGTGACAAGTGACACAAGGATAAAAATTTAGGAGTTGATCAAGGTGAATGTATGATTGGTTAAAATGGAAAGAGGGGGATTTAGGATTTTATAAAATAAACAAAGGTTTTTATTTCATAAATAGAATAAATAGACTATGGTAAGAGGCTTAATTAAATACATAGGAATTTATTTAAATTTTAGATAGAAAAGGCTAATGAATTATTTAAATAAATAATAAATATTTATTTAAATAATAGTATCTAATGGACTAATGAATTAATTAAATAAACATAAATGTTTATTTAATTAATATATGAATTTTGTTGGTTTCATAAGGACATTTTTAGGTGTCTACATAAATATATTTTATAGTATACAATCATGCTTTGAAGATTCATATGTTATCAACATCCTCAATCCTAGGGGAATTCTAGTGGTGTCAACTATGTAAAAGACTTAATATCTTCATTCCAAGCCTTGCATATGTAGGAAATGAAGTTGTAGGAGACCAAGATTTTTTTTGATTTTTTTTAAACTATTGGTTCAAACCATTAGTCAAGGTGGTTCATTTCCATCCCACATATAACTTATCCATAAATAATATGGAATTACCAATTAACTAGTTTGACTCTCTACATCTTGTAAAGTCAAATTAGCTTCAATTGATCCATTTTTTTAGTTATTATATATAGCTAATTATTCTAGCTATATTCCACTAAGAATTTATTGATTCAATGAACTATTATAATTATTATAAAACCAACAACACATCATGGAAGAACTAAACCTCAAAATTTCATCTAAGTAAGAATCCCTTTTTTTGTGGACACATTATTTACAATATTACAAATATTAAATAATTGTTCATGTAGACCAAGGACTTACAAGATCTACAACACACTAGTCTCCTCTTAAAACATCCATTTTTTTAAAACTTTATTTGCATGTTTATATTGCTTTCTTATTTTATATTTTTGTGAAATATTCCCCTTTCTCAAATTTATAAAATTATTAATTATTTTTTAATAAAAATTTAGAGTATATATTAGTAAAAGAATTTATTTTTATTATTTTTCATGTAAGAGGATAATACAACAACTATATAATTCTAGGGTTTAGGGTCAAAGATTGGAATGATAAGTATTATGAAAAACTAAATGCATATAAATGATACACTTAGTTGGACTCAAAATATAGAGAAGTAAAGTTAAAGTTTTTGGAAGTCAATTGGCCAAGGTGATAGAATATTAGTGTTTATTGCTAAAGGTTTATGAAAAAATTTAAGATTATATAGTGAATTGTAAGGATCATGTTCTCCTTATTCAAAACTCTAGTTAGCTTGGTTTCATAGCTCGATATAAGAATTGAGGATATTAAGAAAGGATTGAACAAACATAAGATAAAGTATGACTATATAATGATCTCTTAAATCTAATATTTTCTAACTTCTTTTTAATACATCACTTTTCATGAGCCTTGATAACTTTCTAGATCATTCTTTCTAATTTTCAAATGAATGTTATCAATAAAAAGGATCATAAATAAACACAAAAATGTGTGAGGCCAAGTCATAGGTGTAGGAAAAAGGTTGATGAGGTGTTAATTTTATTATGGTATTAATATATATTATTCACATCCATGTTGAGTTTTTAGCTCAAATGGGAATTTTCAGGAAAGTTTGGTGTGAACATGAATGGAAAATTTCAACCAGTTTGATTTAGTCTATTTTGTATATCAGTTTTTAGGATAAAATTAAAAATATTTTTTTTTAACTAGAATAAATAAAATAATTCAAAGATGGTCATCTCAAGTGGATGCCTTTTATGTTACATTATATGTTAACAATAATTTAATCAACAATATAGCAATACTTGGGAGGTCTAATGAGGTAACAGGAATGGTAGAGAGATATAGAGAGGTAGGGTTTCATGGGGGTAAGGCGAGTAGCTGTTACTAGAGGCCATATGGAGAGAATTGGTAAGGGAAAAGACTCCCTATGTGGTTACCTCCATGTAGGGCTTGGGAGGCTCCACAAAGACATGTTGGTCGAATGGGCTGAATTGAGACACCACCAAAGAGAGAAACCAAAGAGATTTTGAAAGAAATTGCTACGACATTTCAAAAAAAATTCAAGGAAACAAGGATGGGTTTAAGTTGCTAGAAACCAAGGAATAGAAGTTGAAAAGCCCTTTTTATCCATCTTAAGTTTCAAAGGATAAACCAACAATGGTAGATAATCATGTTGTCTTAGTGCGTATTGAATTTGACAGGTGGAGAGATTCAATAAATTAGTACAAACAAAGGGCCCTTTTTTATGAAATGGGGAGGTGGGTGGCCTTCTTATCCACGATTTTGAAAATGGTGCGATGAAAAATGGGGTAAGAACTTCTCTTTGAAAACCCTTCCTAATGGGTTCTTTCTAGTTATTACAAGGAATGCTAGGGAGAAACAATGGATAATGTATAATGGTCCATTTTTTATGGGGGGTATTGGGCTTTTCATTAAAGATTGGTCCTCCAACTTTATTCCAAAGCAAGTTTTGATTGAGGAAATCCCGATATGGGTAGGTTGTATAATTTTCCCCATGAATATTGGAATAATGATACACTAAAAATCTTAGGTAACAAGTTTGGGAAGTTTTTGAAAGTAGATAAAATCAATGAGAAGAAAGATTTTAGTATTCTATGGTAGATTTTCTATATCCTAGAAGACCAACCCTCCTTTGCCCCACGCGCTAGAGATATGGACTAGTGATAGTATTTGGTGGTAGGAGATTGAGGTAGAGGAGATAATAGAAAAATGCAATAAACGTAAATCATGCGACCATCAAACAAAGGAGTGTTTGATTGATAGTAAGGGTAAAGGTCTAGAAAAAAATCTCATGGAGAACAAATTAGCAGCATTGTTAGAAAATCAAAAGGGGAGTGAGGATGGTTTGGTCTAAGCAAGAGGAATGATGGATCCCAATGGGCCAGAGAAGGTAGATTGTGCTCAGAGGTAGAATCATGGGGATTCCTTTTTTTATGGGAGGGGTTTCTCACATGATGGGGGCTCTACCCCTTATTTTGAGGAAGATCCTAAGCAAGAAAAATTGACTCAATGCCAAAAAGAGGGGGTAAAGGAAAGTGGTTAGCATGTTCTATCCCATGGGTCAAACAATTTAGCAACAATAATAGAGGGTGATACAACAGAGAAAGGGATTTTAGATAGGGTGCAAGTTGGTATAGGGTAGGATGCAGAAAGAAGTGAATTTATAGAGGATGGTGTATGTTTCAGGCCTCTAGTGTTAGCAGTTGAGAAAGATAACCATAATAATGACCCATGATAGGATCTTTCAAGTGTAGCTAGTGATGAGGGGGTTGGTCAATGCATGATGATCTTTGAAGATATTCATATATCGCCTATTTGGGAAGAGGCAAGTATACTCGAGGAAGGGTGGGTAGATGAGGATGGAATGGTTGGCCTCGAGGGAGAGGAGTACTGCCTTGGGGTTTTAGATGGTGAAGGTATTTTGGAAACAAGAATAATAAGTTAGACTAAGTCCAAAACTCAAAAAATTAATACAGGAGGCAAAAGAGCTAGAGGAAGAATGTCCAATTAGGAGCTTTGTGAAATCGTTGGTAATATGAAAGACTAGAAAAAATGAGATCCAGGAGAGACTTGTTCTATCCTAGGCATAAATGAATATCCTTACGTGTAATGACAGGGGCTGCAAAGCCCTTGACGAGAGGCATCTAATCAAACATTGCTTTGATCAAAGAAAATCAGATGTGATGTGTTTACAAGAAACTAAACTCAAGCAGGAGGAAGTAGCAATATGTTTTGGTGTTAGGGAATTTCAGTCTGGTGTCTTTGTTACTTTTGATGGTGCTTCAGGTGGATTGGCTATTTATGGAACCCAAGGACAGTCAAGGTAGAGTGCATTTCCCAGACTACGAATTGATAGTTAGTTAAAGTTAATATGATGTATTTCAAAACTCTATCTTCTTGTTTAATGTTTATGGTTAGACTAAGATTGGGGATAAAAAGATTGTATGGAGAGCTATTTCATATGTTATGAGCAGTATGGAAAATGATATATTTATCCTTGGGGGAGATTTCAATGCTACTCTCCATTTGGATGATTAGAAGAGGGATGGGAAGGGATCAATGAACAATGTCCAATTTGATTTCCAGAATTTTGTCACAAGGAATGGGATGTGGGAAGTCAATACTCAGAATGGGATGTTTACATGGACCAACAAAAGATAGGGGTTTTCTAATATAGATAAAAAAAATTTAGATCATTTCTTCTTTTTAAACAAAAGAAACTTCATTTTGTCCATGCATTGGAAACAAAAGTTTTTAGTTTTTCAAAAAACTTCAGTTCATTAAAAATATTCTAAAGGTCTAGAATCAAACTCATTTTAAAGACATTTTTGTTGAGAAAAGAGCTTTGGAGGATCGTCTAGAATCTTTGTACAACAAAGTGATCTCAATTGGAATGGACAAAGTGGCCTTCCTCACGGAAAAATATTTAAAGAGAGTATGATGAGATTTTATCTAGAGAAGAAATTCATTGGTGTTAGAAGTCTAGAGGGAATTGGTTGAAGGATGGTGACCGAAACATGAAATTTTTTCATAGCTCTATCAAAACTAGGTCTTTCAACAAGATTTATTCTATTGTGGTTGGTAATAGACAATGATGTTTCAAAGGTGATGAAATTAATAGGGAGGAGGTCTCTTTCTTTTCTTCATTTTTGTCAATGGATAACTCGGCCAGCGTTAAAGAGTATGATGAGGTTCTAGGAGTAATTTCAAAAATTGATCTTGATTCAAATAATGAGATGCTTTTGGTGTCTATCCAATTAGAGGAATTTAGAGAGGTCATGTTTTCATAAGAGGGGGATAATTCACCTGGGCTGGATGAATTTTAGGCTTTTTCTATTATAAATTATGGGAGGTGATTAAGATAGACCTATATATGGGAAGTGGTTGAGGGGTCTAGGAAGAAAGGTTTTGTCTTAAGAGACTTCAACAATACTTTGGTGGAGTTAATTCCTAAAAGGGAGGAGGCAGATTCCTTTGAATATTACCATCCTATATCTTTATGTGAATATTTCGTATAAAATCATCTCCAATGTGGAAACAACTAGATTAAAGATAATTTTGGGAAATTTGATCTCAGAAGAGAAAAGTGGATTCACCCTAGACAGGTCCATTGTGGAGGGAATCATTATTTCTCATGAAGAAATCCATTTGATTAGAATGGGTAACCAAAAGAAAATGTTTGTGAAGTTGGATATCCAGAGAGCCCATAATAGAGAGGAAAGAGGATTTTTGTACAGGGTTTCAAAATAATTTGGCTTCAATGAGCATTGGATTGGCTGGATCAAAGTAATGACAATAGAGTACCAAGCTTTAATTTTGGTTAATGGGAGTCCTCAAGTGTTCTTTTCAACCTCTCGAGGTCTACAGAAGGGAGACCCCATCTCTCCCTTTCTATTTATATTGATGGTTGAAGTGTTGGGGAGGTTGATTTCAAAATGAAAGAATCAAGGATTGTGGAAGGGAGTTCTAGTAGCCAAAGGGGTGGATCTTGTTTCACACCTTCAATTTGTAGATGACACTCTTTTGATGGGGGAGGCCACCTTAAGGGAATAGAGAATTATGCAAAGAGTATTGGATAGTTACAATAAGGTTTTGTGTCAAACAATCAATTGGAAGAAGCCAAAGGTCTTTTTCTTTACTGCTGATCAAAATGCTTGCAGAGAAATTTTGTGTATCTTTAGTTTGTAGCCAAAAAGACTGCTAAGAAAATTTCTTGGGATTCCTCTTTTCATTGGATTGTGTAAATCATCACTTTGGAAATGGTTGGTAGATGGGTGTATAAATAAGATGGAAAAAATGGAAAATTTGTTGGTTAACTTTAGCCAAGAGGATATTAATACTAAAATCAATCATTTCTACAATGCCTCTCTTCTCTATGATGTGTTTGAGGATTCCAATGAAAGTGTTCCATTTCATAGAACAAAGGATGAGGAATTTTTTTTGAAATGGAAATTAGAGTCAGGATAAAATTCCTCTCTTGTTTTGGGGTCAGATTTGTAAGCGAAAAGAATTAGAGGGTGCAGGATTGAGGAACTAGAAAATTCTTAATGAGGCAATGGGCACAAAGCTAGTGTGGCATATGTACAAGTTCCAAGATCAAAAGTGGGTAATGATTTTTAAGGAAAAGTAAGTTTGGAAGACAATGATAGGTTGATAATCTTGATGATTGAGGACCCTCTCAGAGGTTCTTCACTGTGAAATTTTATTATGAGTTGCATAATAGTAATAGCATATCATATTTCTTGGTAGTTGGGGGATGGGAGGAGTGCCAACTTTTGGTTGAACTCATGGGATGGGAAGGATATTTTAGAAAATCAAGAAAAATACCAAAGATTAATGAACATAATGGACCATAAATAGGGATCTAAGGTTAGTGATTTGTGAGGAAATTGGAGGGGAGTATGGGAGGTGAATGGTTTTGGAAAGACTTGATAGAGTTAGGATTGGAGAATAATAAAAATTAGATTCTTAGAGAGGAATAAGAGGGGAATACTTGGTGAAACTACGTTACAAGGTCTTGGAGAATGAAGATCACTTGGATGAATGGCTTCATTGCTTGTGTTGGAACAAACATTGTCTCCTGAAAGTGGGTAGCTTCACTTGGATAATATTTAGAGGAAGAATTCTCATTGGGGACAGATTGAAGAAGATTGGGTTTGTAAGTCCTTTCAAATGTTTTCTATGCAGTAAGGAGGAGGAGACACTAGATCATTTACTTCTCAATTGTGAATTTTTGCAAGAATGATGGATGTATGTATTGAATTTTCTTGGTTGGAGACACTGGAGAATGTAGATCGCTTGGATGAATGGCTTGATTTCTTGTGCTCAAACAAACATTGTCTCATGAAAGTGTGTGCTTTCTCTTGGATAACATTTAGAGGAAAAATTCTCACTAGGGATAGATTGAAGAAGATTGGGTTTGTAGGTCCTTTCAAATATTTTCTATGCAACAAGGAGGAGGAGACACTAGATCATTTACTTCTCAATTGTAAATTTTTGCAAGAATGATGGATGTATGTATTGAACTATCTTGGTTGGTATGGGCCTCTCCCTGTAACTTTAAAATAACTAGCTAAATGTTGGTTCCTCCTGAGAAATAAGTCAACATTCTCAAATATTTGGAAAATTTGTCAATTGGCTATAATATGGAAAATATGGAAAGAACAAAATAGAAGGATTTTATGAGAAAAGAGTGAAGATATGAGGAGATCCTTCGTTGGGTTAGGGAGGTTTATTTCAAAATTAGTAAGCAATGCAACTTCACAAGTGAATATTGCTAAGATTTTGTTTAGTCAAAGATGATTTAAGGATTTAATCTAGGCAGTCTTTGATCAAATTTAGGCCCATTAATAGGGATTTGACTGTTAATCCTCCTAAAAAGGTAAAACATGTAACTTGGATCCCTCCAGACGTAGGATGAATACAAATTAAATTTAACAGGATGTTAAAAGGAAACTTGAGTCAATCAGGGGTTGGGTTTGTGGTGCGTGAACATAAAGGTAATATATTGATGTTAGGTACAAGAATTTTTTAGGAGGGGATAAATAATGAGGTTGAGGTTTAGGCAACCCTTTTAGTTATTCAAAAGGAAAATCATTTAAAAGTCTCAAAGGTTCATCGAGAAGGGGACTCATTTATGTAATCAATGATATTACAAAAGGGGAGTCTGGAGTGTGGTATCTAAACAAGTACATTCAGAGGATCAAATATTTGTTGGGCCTAATTTGAGGAGTTCAAAACCACTCATGTGTAGAGAGAAGACAATGAAGTTGTTGACACCATGTCAAAGATAGTAGTGTCATTGAAGAATTAGGGCAAAGAGGAACTGATTGAGAATATTCATGGGATTGAGGGAGAAAGTTTTGATACATGGATTCTTGATGTTTAAATTATAATGGAAAGTGTTTTAATCGGGGGATGGGCATTGGAGCCACTTAGTGTAATTGAGAACATTATTGAGGGATACCTTTTGAAAGAAATTCAAACTCAAAATGAAGTTTTTCCCTCCATTTGGAAGCATTAGGTGAGCACTTAATGTAATTATGAAGTAGAATGGCACTGAATTACTTGATGGGATATCAAATTTGTGGATGATCATGAGAAGCTTTAGTTCCATTATTTTTTTATCAACTAAAGGTGATGTGTGTAAACATTAATTGGCATCAGAATTGAGTAGTAATTCTCTAAATAATGGGACGTACAAGCATGTGGAGATAAAGGTAAGACATATGGTTAAATATTTGTATTCAGTTGGGGGCCTTTCTTCTAGGTGGTCTAGCTACATAGCATAGTACATAGTGTGCAATGGAGGAAAATTTTTCTTTGCATATGTTCAATTAGTTGCAGGCCTTTAGAGGGGAAGTGATTCTCAAGAGAATGAGGGGAATTTTTTTGATTGATGACCCATGATTCTAGCAATGCTTGGATTTAATCTTTGGTGAAGAGTTTATGTTGATAGAGTATAAGCGCAGGACAAATGTTGATATTTCTTCCGCATTTTTGGCTTGGGATCTTTAGCTTGGGTTGCGGGAGGAGGCCTTGTGGGTCATGCGAACATGTGTACAACCTAAATGGAATGGAGAGATGGTGTCAATTATCAAAATAGCTAAGCCAGGTGTTGGGTTGGGGACAAAGGAGGGTTTTCAAAGGGCTGTGGAAGGTGCAACTCAAAATTTTAAGCCTTTTCTAGTTTGGAGTTCTAGAACAAGCAAGGCAAGTAGAATTGAAGAAGCTAGAGGGGGGTGGGAAATTTTGAAGGTGTTGTTGTTGATGTTAGAGGAGGAGAAGCACCAAATTGTAATGGAGAAGCACCCAAAAGAAAAGAATACCAGAAAATTTAAGAAAGTTCATTTGGATACCAAGGGTGGGGTCTTCATACCAAAAGTTTCCAAGGATTCCATGATCAAGGCAAAGAAAATCAAGTAGGAGGTTCGAAATATTTTGTTAGTTTTTTGTGGACTCTCTATTTGGGAATGTTAATAGGAATAGGTTCTTATCAGCCCATTTTGTAATAAATAGGGCTTTACATGTCTGATAAACTTTGAATGCATTTTTAATTAGTTAGATGATTAGCCTGGTTTTGACAACTATGGGGCATGGTTAATCATGGTCTAGTAATTTTCTTGTGTAGTTAGTAGAAGGTTGTAGGGTAGATGTCCGTTGCCTCTCATGGCAAATTTTTTTGAACAAACATTGAATCTTTACCAGTGATGTTTACTATAGACTTTTATTTATAGTATTAATAAAATATAAATCTTATCACCAATCAAAAAAAATATCAAAGATGATCACTAATGAGTCAGAATGATCTTTCGTCTCATTCTTATAAGTGATAACTTTCTACGAGGCACTATTCTGATTGTGGGTGTAGTTTGTCCATCATATTGAACACCCCCTTCATTATTCTGGTTCTCAGCTTGCTAAAATTCAAGGATGGTTTCCTGTTGAGGTTCTAGAATGGCAGGTGAATCATTGTGTGCAACAAACAATTGATCATGAGATTTTAAGTTGAATTGGTATTAAATAAAAGAAAGATTGAAATAAGAATATCTAATTATTTTTTGAATGATTAGCTCATGTTGTTGATCTATGTGAAATCGTGTTGGTTCAACTATGGAGGTTTCCTTGTAAGTCTTTTAGAAGGAAAGAAAAATAGATTTCAAGATGTAACTATCTATGTTTCAACATTTTGAAGTTCGTATTATTTTGTTATTTATTTAAATTTATATAACATTAGTACATAAAATTAGGTAGTTTGAAAACTCTTTACTATATCAAACCTAGAAAGACAAGGATACAATCAATTAGTTATTTAAGGATTTTATTTAAAAGCATGCTAGATTTTTTGGATGGAAATTATGGCTATGGATTAAAGAAAATCATGCAAAATTTGTGTAATTGTTTAGCTAGAAAGGGGGTTATAAATTTTTTATTGATGAGTTAATGAATTTTATGGAAATTGTGATCTAGTTAATATTTAAAGTCGTGTAGGTTTGTTTTCTACCCATAATCACACCATACATCATTAGGTTTTGAATAATGGCTAAAGGATTAATCACACATCATATTCTTGTAGTATTCATATTTTGTAAAAATTATATGAAGGCTAGGGTTTTTTAAAATAGTGGCTAAGGGAAGAGTAAATCATGAAAGGGTTTATTAAATTGTTATCTATACCATTTAGTAGATTTATCTATTTGAGGATTTAAATAAGGTTTCTCTCAAATGAATGTGAGAATGTGGATGAGACCACGATTCCACTAAATCCTATAAGATATAAATGATATAGAAAGGATGCAAGGTTGGATGTGAACTCATATAAAACTAAGTGATCAAATCGTTAAATGAATCGTTAAATGAAATATTAGAGGCAAAAATAGGGAAGAACATGTAGGTTAGGGTGTAATTATTTTTACAAAAGAATCATTACAACCCGAGGGAAGGAATAGATGCAATGTATAAGTAAAAGAGGAATTCACACTTTTAAGAGATGAAAATATGACAAAAATTGATAAATTAATTAGATCTAAAACTCGAATTTAAGAAAGGTAGATGCTAAGATCAAACCCAACTCATATAAGAAATATTCACTGAACATAGAGTGAATATAAATATCTTTACTCTTTTTTACCTTGGAAGAATAATTATATAAAATTGTAATAGCCTAGGGCGTGGAAATAAAAAATAAAATTTAGGTTCTCAAAAGCCAATTCACCTAGGTGCTAGAAGTTTAGGGCTTAGTTAGGTAGTCACCTCATAATTTGTAAAATAACTATAATATAATTGAGTCCTAATACATCCCTCTAGATCTTAACTTTGTGATGAAGACAATTTCCATAAACACAAACAAATGCAAGTTTTTCCATCTTCAAGACAATAGGAATCTAAACAACATAATAGACACTTTTGTAACAACACATCTGAGTGGCAAACTTCTAGAAACATAATAAATAGCATAACAAAATAATGGTAATGACTTTATCAATTCAAATATTCTCTATATTTTGAAATATAGTATTACAAACACAATACAATTAGCCAAGCAAAGACTCTTTGCAACCAAAATACTATCTTCCAAATTTGGAATGCACAATTACACTAACCCATTGAAGGCCTCTTTCCCCTCCTCTACATAAACTACCTATATCCACATACACTCACTCCCTTTGCATGTTTCTTCACGCCAAACTCTTGCACAACCTCTTTATATCATCTATACACATCTCTCCCTTTTTCATGCCTTTTTTGAGACTTTGCAAAATATTATTTTTAGAAACAAGGAACTCACTTCTTTTTGTCCCTTCCTCCCCATTCATAGATTTCAGCGTCCTATAGCTCTTACCTACCTTCTCCACTAGTTACTCTTTTGAAACCATTTCCTAGCATTAAAAAATAGACCCAAAACTTGATTCAATGACTAACTTGGAACAAATTGCAATTGGTCAACAATAAAACTAGGTTTTGTCAATACTCTTGCATCAAACTCCCTAGAAGACTAAAGAAATCATGTTCTCCTACACAAGTAGCTAACCATATTATTCAACTTTACTTTCTTTTTCTGTTTGTTCCAATTATCTTGTCTTTGCATCCCTTGTCATGCCTCCTCCAAATGTTCTCTATGCTTGCATTTTCTCTTTCTAAGTTTCTACATCTACATTCATTTACTCTCAACTTTCTTTTGATATCTTCACTTTCTTATTTCTTTGTCAACTTTAAATTTCCATAATTTATCTCGTCTTTACATTCTTTAACTAGTATCATCTCAAGGGAAAATAGAACTTCATCCTTACAATGTGTAATGAAAGTTACCTTATATGCCTTTCCCTTTGCTATGTTATCTTTCAACAATAGATCTTCTACATGTCCAACATCCTTGGTTCTTTCACTACAATCTCAACTAAACATTTTGCACTTTCTTTCTTTTCTATAATCTCTTTCACTAAGTACGCATTTTCATCGTTAATATGCTCTTTTGATTTGAACATTGTCTTTAATTTCACATTTGCCTTTGCCAACATGGAGTTGTCTTCCTCTTCACTACTGTTGTCACCTTATGAAATGAGAATTTGAACTAGATTTTCTCACTCATTGAACTATGAACCACTACGAGTATCATCTTTCCTCAAGTAATCAAGATGACCAAAGTCTAAGCTTTCTAAACACTGAAAATTAATATCTTTATTATTTTATATGACTTGGTAATCTTCTTCCTTAACATCTACAAAATGTTCTTAGTCTTCATTATAATTTTCATTCTTTTCAACAATGCCTTCCATGAGACATGACTCCATTATAGACTTGTTATCATTGACTTCTCTCATATTCCCTGCAATCACAACAACATTAGGAAAATAATTATTTTCCAATGCATCCATTCTTCTTTCAATCATGTTCAACTTCTCATGGGGTTTTCTTTTCTCCACTTCATCTCAGTACTCAGCCCAAGATGAAATTCTCATGGGTCTTCTTACACTAATTTCCATCCTTCTCACTACGGCACATCGTTGTACTTAGTCTGCAATCTTCTTCTCTCCTCTAACCACAAATCTTGGTGCAAATTACCTCCCTCCACAAATTTTCCTACACACTCAGGAACATTGGCTCTAATATCAATTGATGAAGACAATTTCCATAAACATAAACAAATGCAATTTTTCTTGTCTTCAAGATGATATAAATTTAAGCAACATAATAGATACTTCTATAACAACACATCTACGCGACATAAACTTCTAGGCGCACAATAAATAGCATAACAACAAAATGGTAATGATTTTATCAGTTAAAATATTCTCTGTTCCAAAATAGTCTGACATATACGATACGGTTAACCAAGTGGATACTCTTTGCAACCAAAATACTATCTTCCAAATTTGGAATGCATAGTTACATACAACGCCCATCGAAGGCTTCTTTCCCCTTTTTTAAATAAACTATCTACAACTGCGCGCACACGCTCCCTTTGCATATTTCTTCACTCCAAACTCTTACGCAACCTCTTTATATCATCTCTACACATCTTTCCCTTTTTCGTGCCTTTTTTTTTTTTGACACTCTGTGAAAGACTGTTTTCAAAAACAAGGAACTCACACTTTTTTGTACCTTCCTCCCTATTCATGGACCGCAATCCCCTATATCTCTTCCCTTCATTAGTTACCCTTTTAAAACAGTTTCCTACCATTCAAAATTGGACCCCATTTCCATAACAAACTTGGAGTGAATTGCAATTGGTCAACGATAAAATTAGTTTTTGTTGAGGTTGCTACATCACTTTGAAACAATTGAATTGAATTAATATACGGTTACAAACTTGTATTCATAAAATAATATTGGAATTCCTCACCTCAATCTTCTGAAATCCAAATCTATATAAAAACCAGAGTAGTGTTTAGGAACATATTTTAGAATATATTTCAATGTATAGTGTTCTTAAAAGTATCAGATCTCAACAAGTAGGAGTTGTGCAAGATTCATTTGCACTATGATCAATACAAATGTGAAGGATCTTTCATTTGAATATGTTGGACAAAACGTTTATTTTTTATGGATTTTTATGGTGTAAACATGAAGATCACCATAAATGTACAATAGTAGATTCAGTAGTTGTACCCAAACTATTTTATAAAAGGATTGAAATATTATTTTTTATTATATAGAAAATATCTAATTACACTATTAAAATTTATAATCACGTGATAATTATAATTGTGTATTCATTTTTTTGAGTAAATAAGATGCATGTTCTGTTATTCTCTCTCTCTCTCTCACACACACACACACACACAAATGACTGAAATCATCAAAATTATATTAATATATCAAAATAGAGTTTACAAAATATATGTTGATGATAAGGATATTCACAGATATTATTCTGCCTAGGAGACTAAAGAAATCATGTTCTCCTACACATCAAGCTAACCATGTTATTCAACTTTACTTTCTTTTTCTATTTAAGATACACGATGAAAAGGATATCGAAATATATGTTGATGATATAAGGATATCCAATGTATACTTTACATCATGTATCTTAAATATTTTGGGCTTTGGAGCATACTTTTGGGTACATAATGTTATCTCATCATATTTGGTTTTTGTTTGCATTATGGATACCTCTATTTGTAATGCAAGAGCATACAACTCCATGAGAAAATCTTGTGTCACGCATAACAATTTGTGTTTTCAAATTTATTTTACATTGTTTTTGTTGAAGACTTTCAATGAGGTATTGTACGCAGATTTTTTTGGAAATGTGTACTTCAAGAAGATCCAAAAGGGTAGCACAATTTTAGTTTTGGTAGAAATTTGACAAAATTTGAAAAAATTATGGGTGATCAAAGCTTTCTAGAGTTTCTTAAACTATCAAAACCATAGATAGTTCCAATTTATGGTAAAATTACTAATTAAGAATTAACTAAACTATAAGCTTTTTAATCAAAGCATGGATGAGTCTTTGGAACTATTAGAATTCATAGTCTTAGTTTGAGGTGACATTAGTGGTAATGTATAGACAAAGATAAGCTTTAGGGTTTTGACAAAGCTCAAAACTTTATTAAATATTGAAGAACATTTAGGTTCCCAAGTGTTAGGAAAATTATTTCTTAACCTTGCAATAATAAAAGGATATTTTTTTATAAATGAGCATGGGGGTGTCATTTATCATTGTAATTCTTGATAGTTTATCATTAGGTCATAGGTCTAACAATGGATATTATGTGTCTTTTGCTTGTCTAGAAGGCACTATGAAATTGTGATGTTTTCTTTAGAGTTTGATATCTATTGAGTTGCCTTTGGATCTATGTTGGTGGTATTCCTAGGAGAAGCTTGCTTTGCAAGTATATTATAATTTATTGTTGATTTCTAAGAAATATTATCAAAATACTTTTAGAGTGTACAATTTTTCTCCCACAAGGGTTTTTCCAACACAAATCACTATGTTGTGATATGCATGCTCTTTATGTTAAGTTTCTATAACTAATGTACAGATTGAAGTTCTACGTATCACTCCTCTCAAAATTAGTGTAGAAATTTGTTGTGCTACTTTAATACATATCCCTCCTCTCAAAATTAGTGTAGAAAAATGTTATGAGCTACTTTAACTTCTTTCACTAAAGGAATTTTTTATGAACAAATAAAGTAACTAAAAAGTTTGTGTTGGATGGAAATCATAAGAAGACATGTAGCATGATATAATTCAACAACATATGTTACTTTGTTGGAAAAAAAAAAAAATAGTAATGTTAATAATGTGGATGACATCAAATGAAGGTCAAGAATTAAATCAAGAGACCAAGAAGACAAGTTTATGAATGCTAGCCAACTACCTTTTGTTGTAGAGAATTGATCAAGTCATTGGCTGACCTCATGTTTGGCGCCAAAGATAAGATATTCACAGCCAATATTGGCTGACTAATGGGAAGCAATGAATATGATTAAGAAGGAATACCATATCACACGTAGCTAATTATTCTAAGAAGATAGCAGTGAAGAACATTAGGAAAGCAACAAAGAGGGATGATTGAGTTTAAAGATAAAAACAATTATTACATTTTTACAAGGAAGTGATCTAGTAAGTGATTAAATGAATTATTTTAATTTATAAATGAAATAAATTAAGGTTTAATTTAAAGTTAACAAGTGGTCATACTTTTATAAAAGGTGGTATTCATTAAAAGGGATGCCTCCTTTCATGAAAAGGCATAAGCAACATATAAATTTAAAGAGGAAATTGGAGAGAAAAAAAGGGAGAGGAATGTAGAAGAATGAAATAAGTGTGGAGCCAAAAAAATGATACATTATACATAAATATAAGAAGAGTTTATAAGGAATAAAGAATAAGCATTTTTTCAAGGTAGATTTGTGTACGAAGAAAAGAATAGAAGATCATTAAAAGATAGATTAAGGAGATGATATGATGATTTGAGAAAAAGAAAATATGAAAAATTGTAAAGGAAATCCATTAAAATTTGTGAAGGAACTATAATAAGATTTTTTAATAGATATGTTAATCGTCTATTAAATAAGAAACATCTAAGAAGGTTCAACAAAGATATCATTCTCATGATCACATAAAAAATTATGATTTTGATAATCTCAAGCACCAAATGTTTGTAACACATATTCTCTTTAAAAATTATCTGCCACTTTCAAATCTAAAATGATGCATCTAAATAAGAAATTTGTGTAATACTCACACTACATGTAAATATAATTATGTATCACTTACATAATTATATTTACATGTGTGAGTATTACAAAAAAGGCACAATTAGTTGGGCAGATCAGTTGGGCACATACTTTTAGCAAATGGCTTGAAATTATTCCACCTTTGAAAATTGAAAGTAAATTACAAAAAATTATATTATTTCCACATAATCATCATGAAAGAAAAAGAGGATAAGAAAGAAGAGGAAAAGACACAACCGACTCCAATATATATAGTTAAGACACCAATGTATGTTCAGAGAAATTATTCTGAGAATTAGCTTATTGGTGATAAGAATAGAGGATTTGTTACTAGAAGTAGATCATCACAAGAGAAATCTTTGTTGTGTCTTTTGAAAATTGATCCTAAATATATAGAAGAAGCATGTAATGATATGAATTGGATAAGAGTAATGAAAGAACTTGATCAGATAGAAAATAATCAGCCTTGGGAACTTGTACCTAGACTAGATGATAAGAATGTGATTGGTACAAAGTGAATTTTCTAGAACAAGTTGTATGATAATTGTAAGGTAATAAGGAACAAGGCAAGGTTAGTATAAGGGTTACACTCAAATTGAGTGAATTGATTTTGATGATACTTATGCTCGTATCACCCAAATGGGGGTGATCTGGATATTTCTATCTTTTGCAACATATAAATATTTCAAATGGATGTCAAGTCAACATTCTTGAATGGAGAACTAAATGAAGAAGTTTGCATTGGAAAAATTGAAGGATTCAAATAAGAAGGGAATCTAGAAGCAATGTAGATTGAAGAAGGCACTATATGAATTGAAGTAGACACCGAGAGCCTGGTATGGAAGATTAGATAGATATTTGATTGGACAAGGATTTTAGAAAGTTTCTGCAGATAGTAACTTGTATTACAAGATTTATTCAAATTAGATTTTGATTGTTGTTGTTTATGTTGATGATATCATTTTTAGAGGAAAAAATGACTTGTGTAAGATATTTGCAGAGGAGATGTAGGAGTTTGATATTTCCATGATTGGTGAGCTGAATTTCTTTCTTGGATTGTAGGTAAATCAGAGTAGTAAAGGCATTTTTATTTCTTAGTGAGTATGTCAAGGAATTGTTGAAGAAGTTTGGTTTGGAGAATTATAAACCAGTAGGTACCCTTATTGTTACCAGTTGTAAGTTGACTAAGGAAGATGATTCACCAAAAGTAGATGCAAGTAATTATAGAGTAATGATTGGAGGATTATTGTACCTAATTTCTACCATACCAGATATTATGTATGCAGTATGTTTGGCTGCCAGATTTCAAAAGGAACTAAAAGAATCACATATGATGGTAGTAAAGAGGATTTTTAGATATTTGAAGGAAACATAAGAGTTTAGACTATGGTATCCAAAACATTTAGATTTCACATTGATAGCTTATACTGATTCAGATTGGGAAGGTTGTCTGGATAACTAGAGAAGTACTAGTGGTGGGGCTTATTTCATTGGCTCCTGGTTGGTTGCTTGGTCAAGAAAGAAGAAAGATATTGTAATATTATCAACTGTTGAATAAAAATACATTACAACATATTCATGTTGTACTCAGGTATTATGAATTAAAGAGACTTTGAAGGATATAGATATAACTTTTGATCAACTGATTTCAATCATGTGTGATAATACCAGTGCTATAAGCACTTCAAAGAATCAAGTGCAACATTCCATAATGAAACATATATCTATCAGGTATCATTTCTTGAGAGATAAGGTATTGGATAAGGAAGTGAAACTTGAGTATGTTCCTACAAAGGAGTAGATAGAAGACTTCCAAAACATTTTTGCAAGGATACTTTTGAGAATCTCAAGGGGAAGTTGTGCATTCTACCCCTTCCTAGTGTTCACTATATGCATTGGTCACGTGCATTAATCTAGTGAATTGCATGCTTATTCTTTTCTAGATCAATGCTTGGTGACTTCCTTTGAGGGGGAGTAGAGTGAGTTAGTAAGGGGGATTTTTGACCCTTTTGTCATTGTTTTCAAAGGGGCGAAGAAAAATTGAAGAACATAGAACTTTGATATATTTTGACAAATATTTGTTTGCTTTGTTAATGATGAATATTGTCATCAATGTGAAAGGGGGATATGGGGATATTGTTAGAATGTGAGGTTGATTCTATTCATGATGTTGTTATTAATGGTTTTTATTGATGTATGGTTCATTTATTATTTGGTTATTTTTGTTGTATTAGTTGATGTGTGTACCGATATCTTTGGTGTATTGATATAAGTGTTCACCGAAGGATGTGATTCAAATGTCTATCCCTATTTGTGTCAATGATATTCCTTTTTAGTGTGCAACATATGGTGTAATGTTGATTTGGGTGTCATCCTATCTTGGACATGTTCATTGGTTTTTGGTCCCAGTAGTTACCGTGTAATACATTTTTCATACCCATTGGTACCGAAAGTCTTGAAGAAGGTGTAGTGTGCTATTATGCACAAGGCATGTTGTATTGAGAGATGTGGTCCATGTTTCATTTTTTACTAGCATGGAAATTCTTCGGCGTGACTTATTTCAAATTGGTTTAGGACAATTTGGTTGTTGGCATCAAGTTGTATAAGAAGAGTGATAATCTTATTTATTTGTGTGATGCTTGTGTGTGAGTATATGAAAAATGAATGTAAATATGATAAGGAAGATTTGTGTGTGGATGCAATTGGTCTAGAAGACTGTTATATCACTTCTATATTGTAGAGTGTCAGTGACAATGATCTCAGTGGTGGATTCAATCTCATTTATTATATTATGGTAGTGAACCTAATTGTATTGGTAGCTAGCCTTATTGTATTGGTAGTTAGCCACATTTTCAAGGTAGTTAGCCCAGTCAACATTGAGCCAACCCACAGTGAGAAAACCGATAGTGAGCCCTTGTAAAAATCACCTTAACCAGTGTTCATCTCATGAGAATTAGCTTCTTCGTGGTTTTTCCCAGTTTGAGTTTCCACATAAATTCTAGTGTTCATTGTGTTGACAGTTTTTTGATTTCATGTTTACATTTGTTATATGTTTCTGCTTGGAAAAGTATTTATCGGTTCAGTAAAAGTTTAAGAAAGTGTTTGGAAATAATTGATTCAACCCCCCCCCCCATATATTTGGAATGTTCAACAATGTGCACATGAATAGGAATTTGAAGAGGCACACAAAAGACTATAGAATTTATCTAGGATATAAACTACTAGGTTTAACAAATACTCAATATGCCAATATAATACAAATATAGAAATTTCCATGATGCTCACACACACTTCTTATTTTAGGTAGGTGACATAGCCCAATTACATATTCAACAAGAAATATTCAAGGGGAAATATCAAAATATTAGTCCTCTATGTTGTAGACTTGGTATTATAATTGGGATTTAACATGTATCTCCTAAGCCTTACTATTTCCCCTTCATTAACTCGCATATGAGTATCTAACATTGTATGAAATTGGAATTGTGTAGTCATCACTATCAATGAGGGATAATACTATTTCCACCATTATCAATCACATTGATCACAGTTCTTATCAACCCTTTAAATTCCTTAAGGTTAGATAGCATGCATATCAAACTAAGTGGTATACACTCTTCAATAACTATGTGTGAAATTTTCTTAATTCACTATTAATGAAATGGGGACCATCTCTCTTCATGAGGAGATGAATGAATCTAAGTAAATTCTCATGAATTATCTTTAAAATACCATGTAAACACTCAAATCTATTTAATTCATATAATAAAATACTCACACAATCATGCAAAACACTATTCTCATGCATCTACATATAATTATATTATTTTATGACCTATGGGATTACTCACAAGCATCTTATAGGCTTAGATATGGCTACACAATGGTTAAATCATACATGTTTTCTACATGGATCATCCACACATGTGTCAAGCTACAATAGGTGTGCTCCATTTAGTAAACCTTTTTCCATATACTATAGTCATATAATTGTCGCCATATGTATCTAGCATGTGATGATATTTGTAGCACTCCTAAAATAGGATTAACACAATAGTGTTTGATATATATCATCATTCATATATTTATAGTTATCCGGGCAATGCATTACACTTGTTAAGAATATTTATGTAGCTTACTCATGGCCCACTTGCATAAAAACCAATTTTAATCAAATTAATTAACATAATTTTCTATTATAGTAGGGTGATAACTATGCTTTCAAGAATCTCATTTCATTCTTCTATTTGTCACATTAGATCTACTAAACTATCTATCCTAAAGAGAGGTGTTAAAATATGGTGCCCCATCTTCTTGGATGTAGTCCTTAGAAAAATCACCTTTAAAAAATATGCTTTGTCAAATTGCAATGACATGGTATATTGTAATTTATTATGATATTCTATATCACATAGATCATATTAAATACTCTTTTATTTATATGACCATAATTATGTGGTTGTATGGTTACCTCAAAATTTGAAATATCTTTGCACAAGTGATGCAACTATAAAAATGACTCATCCTCCTAGTGGCTAATTTGCATTTGTTCATCGTACATATCATTTATGTGAGAAAAAAATTGGTATCCATTTGAACTTCAAAATTATAGAAACATGTACTTATATTCTACCATATGGCCCTATTTATTTCTAAGGGATAATATATATATATATATATATATATATATATATATATATATATATATATATATATATATATATATATATATATATATATATATATATATATATATATATATATATATATATATATATATATATATATATATCGAGTACGTAATATATTTTGATGTAATTATTATGATTCCTTTATTGATATAAATCAAATCTATTATGATAAATCACAATATAACTAATAATATAGGTCTATTCTTACATATAAGTTCTCAAATGCTCAATTTAGAATGTTCCAGAATGTAGGGTTATATTCTCTAAAAGTTTAAATAACAAAAATAATTTAATTCTAAAAGAATAGTTCACATGATGAATTTAAATAATAAATCAATAAATAGTGTTAAATTATATACAGAATCATCCAAATTAACATTAAAACATTATATTATACTTTACATTTTCATTTATTAATCTTTTTGTTTCCTTTATTATCTAAAATTTAATAAAAATGTTGAAAGTCTTCATATTTTTATACTCTTCTAGAATAAATAAAATTCTTACTTAAATTTTAATTTATTAATCTTTTTGTTTCCTTTATTTATCTAAAATTTAATAAAAATGTTGATAGTCTTCATATTTTTATACTCTTCTAGAGTAAATAAAATTCTTACTTAAATTTTAATGTAATTAAAAAAATCTGTAAAGAGATATTGGTATCAAATCTATAAAGAGATTTTGGTCTCTAAAGGAGATAAACATTGCAACATTAATTATTATTAATAATATTAAGAGAATATTGACTTGCATAATTTTTCCAAACATCTAAATAGGAGGTTCCATGAGCACCTTTAGTGATAATTCATTCATGGATTGTGAGTCTTTGTCAATAATGTTTGGTGAATTGTTTTTTAAACCATAAGTTGTAGCTTCTCAACAAGATAATAAAAGGGATTCACATAATCATTGGCATAAATAAAAGTTACATAGTACTCTAATTTTAAATTTTATATAACTTCATTAATGACAACGTTTCTCATCTCCATCATTGAGAATTTCTAACTTATAGCAATTTTTAATGAAAAGATAATCATTTTATTTATTGATTATTTCCTTTGTTCAAATAACAAATGTGAAATAATTAAGTGTGTCTATGATCTTTACTTAAATATATTTTTAAAAATAATTCAATGTAACCTTGATCTTCTTTTTTTTAATATAATTTATTGATTAAATAATTGATAACTATTTTACAACTTGTCTATATTTAAAACTATGAAATAGTTATATCATTTTTATTCAAAAACAATTCTTTAAATATTGAAATGTGCGATATTTAAGATTATCCTCTATACCTCACCATAGATATACATGTATTGATTATAGATATCTATGATTTTTTAATATAATGATAATCTAAAATAGACTAGAAGTCACTATTCAAGTTATAGTCTTTTGTATCTAACAAAAAAGGAATTTGATGTTCATTGAATCAGATGCAAATTCTCGCATGAGGAAGAAAAAATAGTAGTTGAAATGCAAGAAAAATTAGGAAATAAATGGGCAAAGATTGCATCCTATCTTCCTGGTCGGACTGACAATGATGTGAAGAACTTTTGGAGTACACGCCAAAAGCGCATATTACGATCCTTACAAAATCCATATCCACAATTTGAAGGTGTTATTCACCTATCAAAAATGGATTCTTTATCAGACTTGTCTAGCCATAAGGTAATTATTTTAAGCCTGTATTGTCCACTTTTTAGTCATTTTTTTAAATAACATTAAATTAACATAAGGGAAACTTGCAGGTTGAAATTTCTACTCCTCTACAAGCAATTCCTTTTGGAGCAACAACCCCTCTACATTCATTTTCAAATGAGATGTGTCCAAGTGACATGGATGACATGATTATGGTTAAATTACAAGATTTAGTTGTAGATGATTCACTTTTAATGGACACGGAAATGAAAAGTATACAAAAAGTAATATTTGACAATGATAGCCAAGGATCTATGATGTCATCAACCATGAGAAATAATATAATGAGCCCAAAAATCAAGAGAAAAAGGCCACAAAAATATCATGTAGCTGATCTCTCCTTTAACAAGAGGCAACAAAAGCACAATTTAAGCATAGCAGTAGCTAGCTTCAAAACTGGAGTCTCTGAGGCCAAATTCTTGTCAGACATTCCTTCAATTAGCTTTGATCAATCAAATGGTTGCGACGATTTGGGAATTGATTTATACATTGATCCTACTGACACCAATATTCTTGATGTTCTTCTACAGCCTAACAAGAACTATACATTTTGTAGCTCTCGACTTCCACTATCATATTCTCTTAATGTGAAAGATGAAGATTCATCTACTCCAAATAGTGTTCTTGCGGGATTCCCAGCTGATCTATTTGATTCATTAGAGCCATTGACATTATCTCCATCTACTATAGATTGGTGGGTCCAAGTTTCTCACTTATTTTCCCCTTCTACTTCTAAGTTGCATTAGTATTCATACTCTTTAATTGTATATTTGAACATAAATTTTGCATATAATTCAATATAGCCCTACATGAATGTCAAAGGGTTTAATAGTTAAACATTTTGATGCTTTATATACTCATAAAACTGTGAATTATTATTGGCAAAAAAATGTTAAAAACTAACTATAAACAACTACCTTTTAATATACGCCTAGAATTTTCTTTAACAATTGTTTGTTTCTCATCACAGGTCTTGTGAGGAAAGGAATGTCTAGGCCATCTCTAAAGAGATTTCTAGTTAGTTTCAAAGGAGTTGACATTCTTCATTAAACACATTTTGTGTTAATAATTGTGTAAGAATTGGCTTAGTTACTACCTTAATTATTAAAGGTAATTTTGGATTTTTGTAACTAAATAAAAAGGCTTTTTTTAAATTAAAAAACCTATATACTTAGTTCACAAGTCAAGATAATGCTTGATTTTTATTCAAGAATTTCTTTTTGTTAAACACATTTATAAAAGTATTGTATAAGCTACTATGTTGGGATTATTTTAAAATGATTCAATATTTTATAGTTGAAAACAAACAAACAATTTTCTCTTATCTAGATATGAATTTTTATTTAGATATTTATCATGCTTGTGATTGTGAAAAGGCTATTATATTTATTTTTCATTAGTTGTGTAATATAATTTATACATTACCCATTAGTTTGCACCTTTGTATTTCCTATTTTGTTTCATTGATATTCACTTTCAAAAAATTACATTCTTCCTTAGTGCTCACAACAAACTATTTATCCTTTTTGCCTTAGAAGATAAAATATAAACCAACTTTATATTCTTCAGGTAATGAATTTAACCATTCACCATCTTATTAAGTTTAAAATTATTAGGATATAAGAAGAATTTATTGTACAAAACATTGCCCATATCTTAAGGACCTTGAGTGGATTTAGTTGATTAATGAGATTTTTAAGCTCATAAGAAACTCATCAATTACCATATATCATTTTTTATTAACTATAAGACTTGCTCACCATAAAAAATAAGGTTGATTAGTTTATCATATATTTTCATCGCATGTGCTTGGGAGTTGTATTCTAATTTTGAATTGCAATTTCCTTAATCTATAAAATATTATCTTCTTTATACTTAGTTTGATAAATATTTAAGGCTGATTCACTTTATATAGGTGATATAATGCTAATTTTGATATACTATTTAAGTTTTTCTCTTTATAGATATAACTTTATCTCTTTATCCTTAATATAGAGATAAAAAGAGCCCAATTGATGTAGACATGATTGTGGATAAGCCAAAATTATCCAACCATTAACAAACCAATGAAATATGCAGCTATCTCAAAATTCAAGTAGTAAGTTCTTTCATTAAGTAATAAATAATTTTCAAAATCTAAATTCATGCAATAAATTTTTCCATTAACTAATAAATAATTTCAAAATAATATTTACAATAAATAGTTTCAATTCACATCACAATAAAAAGATAATAAAACTCATGCTCCATTAACTCAGAGTGTAATACCATGTGGAGAAACCGTCGACGCAAGGACATAAAACTCAACAAACATGTGATTTCATGGAGAAGAAAATAGAAAAACAACCTATCTAATGAGGAAATCTTCTGGAAGCAACATTCAAGAATTCAATGGTTGAAGGAAGGTGATAGAAACACGACCCTTTCTATAGATCTTCCACTAAACACAAAAAGTGGAATACTATCAAATTGTTGATAGTTGATAATAATGAGATTAAGGATGTCGATAAAATAGGTAAATTGGTTTCATGATTTTTCATTAATTTATACATGGAGCGAAGCAGGCATGACTCCTATGTGGTCCAAGATAACTTGCTCAGACATATCCCTATTGTTATTCAAGATGTTGACAATGTGATGTTACTTGCTCCAATCTTAGAAGAGGAAGTTTAGGAGGTTGTCTTCGCTATGGGAGCTTTTAAATCCCTATGGTTGGATGGATTTCCCCTAGCCTTTTTTCAAGAATTTTTGGAGGTGGTCAAATATGATATCACTAAGGCTACTAAAGACTTCATTAGGAATAGAAATTCCTAAAGAAACTAAACAATACTTACATTTTTCTTGTCCCTAAGTCTCAAGATCCAACAACTATGGAAGACTTTAGGCCTATCAGCCTTTGCAATATCATCTATAATTTTTTTTCTAAAGTGCTGGTAAATAGATTGAAACCTGTCCTTGAAAAATTTATAAATCCGTGCCAGAAAGGGTTTGTTCCAAACCACCAAAGTCTAGATGTTGCAATTGCCATGTATGAGATTATACATTCTATAGAAAATTTCAAGAGACCAGGTATGCCTTTCAAACTTGATATCTCCAAAGCTTATGATAAAGTTAATTGGAGATTCCTTTATGTCATTCTCCTGAAACTAAGATTTGATTAGAGATTTATAAAGATTGTCCAATAATCTATTGAGGTTGTTCATTTTTTGGTACTGGTTAATGGAACCCCCTGGGGTTTTTTCAAGGCTAGGAAATTTCTAAGAAAAGGAGACCCCCTCTCCTCCCCTCTCCCCCTACTTATTCATCACGGTCATGGAGGTTCTTTGTAGGAACTTCTTGCAGCTCGTTAGAATTGGTAAAGTCCAAGGTATCAAGGTTGTTTCCTCCCTCTCTCCTGAAGTTTTGCAACAATTTATGAATGACACTTTTCCATTTGGATTGTCTTCGGTTGTTGAAGCTAGGGAATGGAAAAACCTTCATACCGACTATGCTCTGGCCTCAAGATAGAAAATTAATTAAGATAAAAGTAAAATATATTTTTTAAACACTAAGGTGGGCTTGCAGGTAAAATCACATAAATCCTTAGATGTCAAACTATTGATTTACCTGGCACCTATTTTGAATTACCCCTCACAGTTAAGGAAGTTGTGCTCAACTTTTGGAATTCCATTCTTGAGATATTCCAAAGGAAACTTGCGGGATGGAAAGGTAAGATTCTTAGCAATGCTGGCAAACTCCAACTCTTTTTGGCCTCATTGCTGGGAATCCCTATATAATTTTTGTCCTTTAAAATTTCAAAGGGAATGGCTAATAAGCTGGAGAAAATCCAATGCAATTTCTTATGGATGAGGATGGAGGAGAAAAAAGTTTGAACCTTGTTAGTTGGGACATTAAATGTAAACCCAAAACCTTGGGTGGACTAGGAATATGAAAGTTAACAAATCTTAATAAAGCTTTACTTGCAAAAGTTGGATGGCTCCTTACGTTGGGGTCTGTTGGCTGGTGCAAAATCATGAAAGCTAAATATCTTAATAACTCCCACTTCTCTAAGCATCTGACATCCCAGGATCATCCTTATAGATCTAAGATATGGACCAACATCTTGAAAAGCATAGTATTTTAAGGGATGGTCTAAAGTGGAAAATTGGTAATGGACACAATATCCATTGTTGGGGGGATTTTTGGATGGGTGACAAACCTTTGGATAGATGTCTATATTGTCACCTCATGATACATTTGAAGAACCATTTTGGGCACCTGGTTGTTGATTACATATCCCCACATGGTAGATGGAAATCCTTGAAGGATGGCCTTGTTGATGTCTCTAACTTAATTCCCTAGGCTAAGGAGTTACATAACTTATTAGATGATATTCACATTCCTATGTTCCCCAGGGAGGATAGTTTTATTTGGGCCAAGAGTTTATATATTGTCTGCATTGTTAAATCTACCTATTTACACTTGGTCAGAGGCATGGTTGGTGCGTCATGTTGGAAGAAAGTGTGGAACTCCCAGCTTCTACCAAAGATCATTTTTTTTTTGGTGGAAAGCTATGCATGGTAAGATCCTCATCTAGGATAATCTAGTGAAACAAGGCTTCCAATTGGTCAAATGATGATCCTTATGTAAGCAAGATGAGGAAAGTATTAATCACCTCTTCATACACTACCTATTTTCCTCCACATTGTGGTATAAATTTATTGGAAGATTTGATATCACTTGGATTTTCAAGGAGGATATTTAACAATTTATCAATAACTAGAAATGTCCTTCAAATCATCCCCTTATTAGATAGATTTGGAAATTAATTCCCCCACGTATTTGTTGGTTCTTCTAGAAGGAATGAAATAATAGCATCTTTAGGGACAGTGAGAATATAGGCGACACTATGCTAACAATCCTAGATAAGATCCTCCTTGAGAATATTTATGTTTGCAAATAATAACCCTGTCGAATCCTCCTTCTACTAGGGATTGTAAGTTAGTTGGAATTTAGAAACTCCCTAATGCTTTCCATAAATATAATAATTCAAATAGAGAAGCTAGAAGGAACACTTATTGGATTGCTCCTCACCATCCTTGGGTGAAATTAAATTTTGATGGGGCGGCTAAATCTGGTATGGCTATTGGGGGAGGCATAATTAGAGACCACAATGGAGTGTTGGTTCTTTCTTTCACTAGTAACCTTGGATCTTCTTTTAGTAACCAAGTTGAAGCTATGGCCCTTTTATGGGGAGTCAAATTTTCTCTTTCTATAGGAACCAAGTGGCTAGAAATTGAGGGGGATTCTAAGTTAATTATTGAAGCCACCAAGGGTAGTATGAAGGTGGAATGGTGGGTGGAATGTATCCTTAATGACATTGGACCCATGTTGAGGGGCTTATATGCCTTAAACATACAACATATCTTTAGAGAAGGAAATGTGGTTATTGAATCTCTTGCCTATCTAGGCTTTGAGAAGAAAGGCTTACTATGTTGGAGACAAGCTTCGACCCTCCCTGATACCGTCAGATCCCTTATAAGGATAGATCAGAGCAAGTCAATTCACGATGACGCACTCCATTTTTTTTATGGATTTTTTGGATAGTGATGAGGAAAGCGGCCATGAATGTTAATTTGAATTTAAATCAACCTATTACCTACTTTAGACAGGCCCACCATAAGCTCAATGGAGTTTACATGGAGATGCCACATCATCTCATACTCATTCATGATGAGTATTATCAAAATTAAATAATTATTGAACATTGGGAAGAGGCGATCATGCTAAATCATGATTTTTATTTCATATTAATCATGAAGTGGCCTTCCATACTATTCTATCACACCCTAATTATCTCTCTTAATGCCAAAAATAGGAGAAATAACCACGTGCATGATTTTACAAGCTATGATGTATTTTCCTTGGGAAGAGACATTTATTGCAATTACTTCACTCCTTTAAGGAATTTGATGGGATCTATTTCTATCATTTCTAGTATCATCATCTTTTGGCATTTTTGGCTCTGCAACTTTCTTTTATTTGAAGCTTTGATAATACTATAATATTCACTTTGGAGGAAGATGGCATGGGTGGGAATAGAGTCTGTGTTGAACCAGACAAAATTGAAGATGAAATTCATAACAATCCAAAGTTGTGGATGGTCATCTTTGAGGGGGGAATTATGACATTTATGGAAGCCATGACTAGCTTCAATAAAAATATTTCCCTGTAGTCTGTGAAAAGATGGGAGCAGTGGAAGGTTACTATGTGAGGAATCACTTTTGAAGTGAACAAGGAGGTAATTGCTCAAGCAAATGGTCTCTCTATTGAAGGTCATAAATTGAAGAAAATGAGCTGAGTTTTCAACAAAGCCACCTTCAATTATTTTCTCTACAAAGGTGAGGAACCTGTTAAGATTTGCGGAGGCTTCCACATGGAGGAACTGCTAGAACCTTGGGACCAGGTGTGTTATGTAGTTATGTAATATTTAACTCTGGAAGGCTGCTTCAGTGTCTACTAATTTTATCACCTTCTGTTCTTTAATCATTTTTGGCACCATAATTTAATTTCACTACCTTTCTACCTTCTTCACTCCCTTGAATTCACGGTGAAGGATGTTAGGGAATGTAAAAAGAAAGGCAAAAAAATTTCTATTTTACACCAAGGTCTTATTTTAAGGTTGTTTAACTTCCATTTGGCCTTATGCCCTCTGAGAGTTATTAATATGCAAGAGGCCCCATATTCCCCATCCCCTCCTCCTAGTGACATTGTTGATCTTCCTAGTGTTGGTAGGAAAAGGTTTTAAGAAGACCTAAAACCCCACAAACATCCCCCTAGCAATCCCTGTTGTCTTGATCCCAAGCTAAAACTAACAAAAATAATAAAAAGGACCCATCTGGCCCATCCAAATCTATAATCGCTAAAAAACCAAAAATCCATTTTGTAGACTCTAATGCTGAAGTTGAGGAAACCCCTCATAGGTCCACAAGAATTGCATCCAAACCCCAACAAAAGGAAAAATTTGTGAGAGGATAGATGGTGGAGGAGGAAAACTCTTGCAATTCTAAGAGTCGGGATGATGAGGGATTGGGAAAAGAAACCACCCATAATAGCAGTAGCTCCACCCATATCTCTCAAAGCATTAAAATAGAATCTCTAGACCTTACTACTAAACTAGAAGTTGAAAGAAAAAATGTCTCCCCCATGATGGCCACTTCCCCTCCCCACACCTCACTGGACAAAGGTAAAAATGTGATGACAAATGACAAGACTATGGTGGAAGGTGGTTGTGGATCCTGTGTTGCCAATTGGGAGGAAATCTAGAAAATCAAGAAGGAGCTGGAGAACCTGGATGAGAACTTCTCGTCTCTTTCCCACTTTTCACTGAAGGTGATGCATTCCTATTCCACCACATTGTGTTTTTTGTAGGAGGAAAAATTGGATGCCAAGGACCTGGGGAATAATACATCCAAGCAACTTTTTAGATTCCTCATTAGTGATTGGACCCACATGATGTTATCCAAGCCTAGGGGAAAAAAGAAGAAAAATTAGTTTTTTATGTTGTTTTTTGTGCTTCTCATAGTTATGCTCGCCCGGTTCCTTTTTGGATCATTTTTTATTCCTAGTACTAGTTACAGGTTCATTCTTAGGAATCTTTTTTTAAGTTGACTAAGCCCTGCGTGGCATATCAAACTTCATATTCTTTACTATTTTATATTTATGTGGTGGACGAGTAGTTTTTACTATGCTATTTTTGGACATTTTAAAACTATTATGATGAATGTGGTTAGTCTAAGGTTTATTCGAATGATTATGTGGAATGTGGTTATGTTGGTGTTAGCCATGGAGATTCTTAGTGCTAACATGCAGTCATGTTTATCTATTTTTATATTATGTATCTAGTCTCTATTTTTTGCTGACAATGTGTTGACAAAGGTGTTTCATGGTATTTTCTGCCTACAAGGATTGTAATTGAGGGTCAACCCCCTTTTTTTGGCTTCTTTGATATAAAAAAATGCAATTTTTTTCCTAAACAATAGTGCACAACATTAAATTAAGCAACACAACATCATACCATTTGGTATATCTAATTTAGAAAATAAGAGGATAAAGATTATACGTATGTTATGTTTAATTAGCAAATACTTATCATTGCATACTTGAGTCATACTTTCTTATTTTTCCACCAGGTCCAAATACCTACATCTACGCACATTTCTTCACGACTAGGTCCATGCCATAAGATTCATCAAAACATAAATACATGATTGTAAATATAACTTTTATTAGTAACTTATCTAGATGAATTAAAAACATCAATAAACAACAAATCATAAGGGGTTGAACCTAAGTCTCAGGGGCTCATCTCTTATGGCCTTGCCTATGTAAAGTATATAGACTTTGTAGTTTGACTCTTTAAATTTGAACCATATAATATTGGTTCACCATAAAAGGGTACAAAACATCATATGTTCATAGTGATACATTTATAAAATTGAAAAGTGGGTACACAACCCTTTCTAGGGTAAAGTCCCTAGACAATTTCATCTTTGGTTGCTACCCACTTAGGTGAAACAGGGATGAAACCCATGTGAATAATATATATAACAACACATATTCCACTAGCTTCTTTTCCAACTAACTAATGACCCCATGGATTCCCACAAGGAGTGAAGATATGATGAGAAAATAATCAAAATAATAATCTTATTACAATTAAAATATAATGAATAAAAAAGTTACTATTAATAATGTCCATTATAACAAAACTACTACTCAACCCCATATGCAATCTCATAACAAATGTTTCATTTGGACCACCAAAGAAGACATCTTAATATGTTAGTAATGAACACTATGCTCATACATATTTACTCTAAAACACACTATTATTCAAGGATTCAAAACTCTTTCAATATACATCCTTCAAATCTTTCATAAATAAAACTACTAATAAAATAATAATTAATTAATCAATGCACTTTAGTAATGTAATACCCCAAAATTGGCACCTAATAATTTCAATCAATTTTGGTGCATTTTCTTCAATTTTACATCTTCAAAGTCCTATTTTAATAGGCAATTTTCTCTCTCCTACTTGACTTTATTTGACTTGATGTCAATTGAAAAAACCCTAATTTGCATTAATCTCACACTATAATTAATTCCTAAGTATTCGACTTTATTAGCTAAAATAACCCCTATGATAAATTGATTTAATTCTAAAGTCCTAAGTGCTTTAAATTAAATTAAATCCACCCCATTTGGCTAATACACATAAAAGGAATTAATAATTACTTGGTTATGTGAATGGATTATCTTATATTGATTTAATAATTCAAAATAATCAAACGATCACCCATATGTGGCAATAATTCATTCTTTAATTAAGTAATTCCTCAATATTTGTCTCAAATGGGAATGAAGAGTCAACCGTTTCATTCCAAGAACCTCTTCATTCTCTTCCCGGGCTTGTCTATATAATGAATCTTCTCCTTCATTCTAAAAAAAAGGACAATTGTGAGAGTAAATAAACTATAGCCAATTTTAGTCTCATTTTCATATTTTCAAGCTTTCATTGCAATTAGTTTAATTCTCATTTTAGTGTTAATTGCATCCTCATTTAATATAGTTTTCTCATTGCTATTAGCTTACTTATCATATTTCTTTCATGTTCTTAGCTTAAAATCTGCACTCTCATATCTCTTTCAAAGTTCTTAGTGTAATTGCATCTTCATTCTTAGAATTTATTGCACATTTATCTTAGCTTAATTTCATTTTGTTCAATCTTTCATGCTTTTAAATCCTCCATCTTAGTTTGGTCTAATGGTTGTTGGCTCTCCAATCTGAGAGTAATTAAACACCCCAACTAATTAGGAGGCAATAGGTTGATTCACTATGAATCTACAAATTGAGTAATTCATACTCATTTTCGTAATTCAATTTGTGAGCAATGACTATGTTGTGTCTATGGCTAGATTAGAGGTCCACTTTCAACTATAAACATTCTAGCACCCATTGTGGGGCAAAAAAGATCATTTATGGCCTCGCTCTTTAATTTTTCTGATAAACAATTTGAATTCTATCGTGCGTCCGTACTTCTCTATGAACAGAATTTCACGCGAGATTCTAGAGCATGTTGCGCGAAGATTTGTTCCTAGTAGCACTTTGTCGTGTGAAGAAACACTTTTGTCACACAGGACCGTGTACTTTCTCGCACGCAGCACAGTACTTCCTCACACAAAGTTTCACTGTCAGTTAGTTAAATTTCTAAATTCTACAATTTACTATTTTTTTTTTTTCTGACATCTTCTTTTTGCTATTGATTTCATATCTTTGTTTCTGTCACAGCATAACAGTGGTCTACAGGTCGCTTTGTCGAAGATCATAAAACTTTCTAATGGTTTACTTGCAGGATGATTGCTAAAGATCTTTTAAAACGTTGTGTTTGTTTTCTTGCTTTCATTCACATAGTATAATTAGGGCTTTGTTAAAATTTCTCAAGGGTCCTGATAGCAAAGTAGGGGAATAGGCTCTTCATTATGTGGAAGTGATGCCCACAAATGAAATCGAGACCCAGATGTTGCTAGAATGATGTATACCTAGGAAAGCAAAGCAAGGTAGTGAATCTTTAACACTTCTACTTGCCAGGGGATTATGCTCTTCTCTCTTTGAGAGAACCAGAAACCTAAAAGCTTGTGGATTTGGTGGAGTGAAGCTAGCTCGGTGATGAATATGCTTGATGTATTTGGGTGAAGTGAAGAGGTAGAGAAGTATACTCTTCTCTCTTTTGAGAGAAATAGAAAATCAAACCCTCGGATCCAAGCCAAGTTGTGTCACCTTTAGAGGGCCCACTGGAAGTTGAACCTCCGAGAACGACCCAAGTGAGTATGCACCTATCACCGGTGATTCTGTCTCACTATAATAAAGAATGTTTTGTTGATTCTAAAGACTCCAAAACTATTTTAACTTCCTTCTCTTGATTTCGACTATCATCTTGAGAAGGCTCCGTCTGTTGTACTGAGTGGCGTCGCTCCTAGCCCTGCTTGCGGGAGTGTATGACTTTCGGGTGTTGGTATGGCTATGAGGCCTCAACCTTGTATCTGGGGCACTGAAGGTTAGTGTGAATGGAAGCCCACTAAAAAATTTCCTTAGTTATTTGCCTACCCGAATCACCTCCGAAAGGAGTCATAATCTTTGCGCAGGGAGGGGGAAGAATCTCTCTCGTAGATTCTCACCATAGGCATGCACCTAAACGCTTGAAGGTGGTATATGACATTGGCCCCTACTTCAAGGGTAACCTTCAAACATATACTATTGAGTCCTTGGAAACACCAAAAACATGGGCGCCCTCTAGGGGGTGACATGGCTGTGTGAGGTGAACACATGCGCATAAGTAGTGAGGCAAAGGTTTTGTCTTCTCACCATTTTTTTTGTAGGGATAACTATGTGTTTGTTATCGAGTCTTAAACTTGTCCATCATGATTAAATAAAGACTCCCATGATACTACCAAGTTGCTTTGTCCTTGGTAGGTCTATTTACGACTACTTCTTGTGTCACCATTGCTTGATCAAACCTTCATGCTTGTAAATGAATGCTTGAAACCTTCAAATATAGATTGTTGATTAAACCATTCTTCAAACCTGTCTGCAAACTAGATTTCCTATCTGAGAACCATTTATGCTGTGTCCTGAAACCTATCTTTTATCTTGAAATTTGCATTGAACTTTCGAACACTATCTTTTTCCAGCGTGAAGTTTCAGAAACTAAGCACTTTCTCGCGTGAGATTTCATTCTCTCGCGTGAAGCATGGCACTTTCTCGTGCAGCCTAGTACTTTCTTGTGCAAACCTGTACCCTGGTTTTCAAAATAGAGACTTATTTCCCATTGACTGGTGAACTTTTTCCCTAATCTAGTTTTTGTCTGAGGTCTGTTTGTCTATTTTCCTATTGTTCACTGTTAGAAACTAAGTGTCTTGAGCTGTGAACTGATCGATTATTTCTTTGACTCATTTTGTCTCTCCTTTGTTTATCTTATCTCTTTGTGCTTTTGTACCCTACGTCATGATAGTCTTATCTCAATTTTTCTAGCCATACTCATGATGATTCATACCAGGTGTATCTCACATCTTGGTTGTTCTAGCCTTGATCACCTTTTCTTTATTCGTAGAGATAGAGTTTTAGCATTATCCCAAGTCTTATCTCATTTCATCTTCGTCTATGACTATCATGACTCGAAGTGGCAACACTTATCCTATTTTTAATACTAGTCAAGCAGAGGTAAACCTCGTAATCAAGAAACAAGTTGTCCTGAACCTATTGTGCAATCTAAACATTGTTAGGGATCCTCAAGTTCTTTGTTGAGCAATTTGAAAGATAGCCTGTCTCAATCACCTCCAGTGTTCCAAGAGTGTTTTAATCTGTTGTTTCAAGTGCAACCTGGTTTCTCATTCCAAGAGCAAGACAACTCATTCTTCCAAAACAACTCATTGTTTCATAACTTTGGAAGACCACTTCCTCGAACTAGTCCTATCATTGAACCTATCGATCTTGTTGATGATATCGACTCATTTGAACCTATTGATCCTCTCGATCCTATTAGAGTGCAAAAGGTTACCTTAGCTGCACCCTTTTAGCATTGTTCATATCATTTTACTGAGTCTTCATTTGCTACACAGTCCTACGACAAGATGGGAGATCCATTTGACTTCCAACCAGGAAAATATTGCCAAAATTATGATCAATCTCAAAAAAACCAACATCATGGTCAACCTCCAATGACCAACATCATACTCAAACCCAAAATGATAAATGCTATGATTAATCTCAGAATGATCTGAATCAACACCAAGGTCAGAACAAAGCTCAAGGTGGTCAATCAGCGCATCACTATCATCCTCCTCCTTTCGATCAGAGTCAAGATCAAATCCCAAGCATTTATGAGATCCTTGGCAATGAGGGTGATGACACAATAACTTGAAATGACATAGATGCTACGAAAGTGAACAAGAGTCTTATTAAGATGATGGAGATCATCCGTCTAGAGGAGAAGGAAAAATACTTTCTTGAGTTGGCCAAACAAGGGGCTAAATTACCCTCAGATTTTCAAATTGAAATGCTTGTGGCCAAACAAGAAGAGACTGAGGCCACCAAGTTGCAAAAGATGGTTCAAGACATGCAAGATTAGATTAGTCAACTTGCAAAGAATAAGGACAAACCCACACAATAATTCACTATGGAAAGCATTTGTCCTTTCCCATTTGATAGGAGTCTTCATATGCCACCTTTTCCTAGAGGTGTAGAGCTCCCTAAATATGACAAATACTTGGGTGTTACTGATCCCCAAGATCACTTAAGGGATTTTGGCACTTTATCCATGGAATTCATACATGATCAAACATATCGCATGTGCCTATTTCCTCATAGCCTGGGTGGACCAGCTATGGAGTGGTTTTCTCAATTGCCCACTGGCATTAAGACTTTTGATGAAATGGCTAATCTATTTCTCCAACATTACTCACATAATATTCAGCATCTAGTCAACCTTTGGGATCTTTGCAATTTGAAGCAGCGACAAGGGGAATCTTTTCTAACATTTCTCCAAAGGTGGAGACAATTATGCACCAGGTGTCCTCACAAGCTACTAGAGTCTGAGAGACTCGACATATTTTTGGACAATCTTGTCTTAGACTTTGAATACCAAGTGCAATTACAAGGTCCCCTCACTTTTGATAGCATGATTAAACAAGTGGTGTGAATATAGGCCTTTATGATCAAGAAATGGGAATTGACTTTGAACAAAGACAACAAACAATGATCTTCAAACTCGAACAAAGATAAGGGGAAGTTTGTCAACATGAATAGAGATGTCATGAATGATGGAGTGGTCGACAATGTAACCCCAAAGTCTATTTTTAATCTCTCTTCTAGCATATAGGTGATCAAAGCTACTGAAAAGCCTATGACAGAAAATCAATAAACCTTTGAGGTTTTCTAGGAACAAACCTTAGGCATCTCAACCCAAGTGTGAATTCACTTCCTTGGGAGAATCACTTGATGTGGTCTATAAAACTCTTGTACAGAATCAGATTCTTACTCCTTTGGAAAAGCATCTCTATGACCCACAACTCTGACCTCATTGGTGGAATGACAATGCATAGTGTGACTATCACCAGAATAAGGGTCACAAGACTTCTACTTGTCTTCAGCTGAAACAAAAGGTCCAAGACTTGATTGATAGCGGTGACATTGTTGTGGATGACCATAACAAGAATTCAAACCGTTAAGCATTTAAGGATCCCTTCCCTCCTCACAAGAAGGGTGAATCTTCAAACACTAAGAATACCAATGCTAAGATCAATTACACATACACTAACGATGACAATGTCATTGGTATGATGGAACCTATTAGAGTTGAGTATTGCGATGTGATCATGATTAAGGGGAGTGGTGATACTCCCAAACCTAAGACTCCTTTCATCTTGCGTAGTTCCATGTCTCATTCATCTGAATCTGAACAACCTCAAGTTTGTGCCAATGTTGTTACTCAATCACATGGAAGGGTTGTTTTGAAAGGTCCTGATACTTCTACATTCACTCCGAAGAAAACTATGGATAAGACTGTTGTTGGCCCTGCCAACAAGAACACAAAATCTATTCCTACATCTAGCACGGCTAGTTATAGCATCTTAGATCAGCTCCAGCGAACCAACGCTCAGATCGCCATTTTTGAGCTATTGAAGATCTCGCTTGCTCACAGGCAGATTCTGGATAAAGCCCTCACCAAGGAAAACATACCCAAGGATCTCAATCTCAACCAATTCCAATCTATGGTGGGTCATTTGACTTTGCCTCATTATTTGTTCTTCTCTAAAGAAGATGATCACTCTCTGAGCCATCCGCATAACGCTCCCTTGCATATAGAGGTCATGATAGGTCCTAAGCATGTCCACTGAGTGCTCATAGACAATGGCGTTGGTCTCAATATTTGTTCTGCTAAGCTACTTACCTAGCTAGGTTATGATGAGAATTGTATAGACTCCCGCAAAAAGATTACCATCAAAGCTTATGATGAAGAAGAATGCAAATTCCAAGGCTTAGTTGTGCTACCTATCCACGTAGGACCTATTGAAAGAGATGTTACTTTTCAAGTTCTTGACATTCCTCTTGCCTATAACATCTTGTTGGGTAGGCCATGGATTCATGATATGTAGAATGATCTATCTACATACCATCAGTGCATTAAGTTTCAACCATTTCATGGAGCGGAAGTCATTGTGCCTGCTAATACCAATTATTCTTGCAACACCCTTGCGCAATCTATAGATAGCTTTGTTCTAGCTAATAGAGAGTCCATTGAGTTCTATGATGCTAAGCTCAAGGAAATGGAACAAACTCTAAGACTTAAGGATGTAGGCATGGGAGAATACCAAATTGAACCTATGCTATCACTCTCTGCTCTCCCTCCATCTCCGCACTCTTATGGGAGACCTCCTGAAATAAAAAAACTTCTGATGACTCTCCTCAAACAATCTACAATGACGCCTTTGTACGAGCCTCTACTCCTTTAGAAGATGAGGATGAAGAAAGAGCTATCACAGCTTGGATCTATAAAGGAAAAGAAGCATCTAAAATGACTACTCCGCCTATAGACTTAGAGCAAGAGCCATACAATGAGGCCTTCAAGATCATGAAGCACTTCAGCTATAAGGGGAGTGGTCCTATAGGAATGAATGACAATGGCTTGCTGAAACCCATTGAAGCTAGAGTTCATAGCACAAAGGATACTACTAGCTTAGGCTTTAAAAGATCCCTTTTCATTTAGGGATAAACAAATTTGTGCCAGAACCTGAACCTGAATTTGAAGATACTACTTCAGAGGTAAATCTAGAGGCTAGCTTTGATGAAGACACATTTCCATATCCTATTCCTCCGGAACTTGTTGCACTTTTTGTTGAGCCGAATGAACCTGTCATACCTATCCATCAAGTAGAGGTTGAAAGTGATTCTGATGAAACTTCCTCAATTACCCCACTAACATATGACTAGTGGATGGAAATGCAAACTACTGACTCTGCTTTTGTGGTTGAACCTTACATGCCATTACTCTTTTGAGAAAGATTCAAATAAGAACAAATTCTTAAGGCTATAAGAGATGAACCTAAGTCAGATAGTACAGCTAGTGCTAATGGAATTTCCATGTCAAGTACTGACTCACATGAATATGAGTTTGAATCTTTATCTGATGCTACTTATGATAAAGATATAGACATGGTGCATACCCATGAAAACCTTCTCAAAGTAGGTGAAGGGTCTAGCATTAGGTCACATGAATTAGACACCATCGGTGTTAACTTGTCTTCTCCTTCCGACATGTGGTCTCATATGGATTTGAATGCTCCTTTGGATGAGATCGCTCTAGGCCTTGACTTGCTCGTCCATGCTTTTGATGGTTATACCGTGAATGCAATTGAACCGGCCACTACTTCTCTCTCACTCAAAAATCTCAAGCTGATAAACTGGAACTCCCCTTCCTCATCCAATGAAGTCCTAACATTCCAGAATGATTACACTCTAGCCTGTTACCTCCATGCTATTGAACCTATAATGTCCTCCACTAGCGAAAGCAGTGTCAACATGACAGAGGCAGATATCAAGTATCTTAGTCAAAAAATTAAAAGAAGAAAAAATAGATGCTCTGATGGTGAAAACCACATTGTGGCAGTATCAAAGCCAAAAATAGTAAAAATAAAAGACGTATCCGAGTGTGAAAACCTCTCTGAGGCACCCAAGGATGAGATACTTGATACGCTTTTGAGCCACTTTCAAGAGAGATCATCAGTATTGATTGAGCAGACACAACCAGTGAATCTGGGTACAGAGGCTGCTCCATAAATTATTCATCTAGCACAGTCATTGTCTGCAAGAGAAAAGGAAGAGTTCACTAGCTTCTTTCAAAGCAAGAAAATAAAATTTGCATGGACTTACTTTGACATGCCTAGATTAGACCCCAATCTAATCATGCACCATTTGTCCATTGCACTAGGTATTAAGCCTGTTAAACAAAAGCTATGAAAGATGCATCCATACGTAGCACTTTTGGTCAAAGCAGAGCTAGAAAAGCTTCTTAAGGCAGGTTTCATAAGGACTATTGATTATGTAGAGTGGATTTCAAATATTGTTCTAGTCACCAAACATGATAAATCCATTTGTGTGTACACAGACTTCCGGGATCTAAATAAGGCATGTCCAAAAGATGACTTCCCATTGCCTAATATTGACATGATAGTAGATATGACAGTAGGATATGAGATGTATTCCTTGATGGATGGATTTTCTGGCTATAATCAAATAAAAATTGCGCTAGAAGATCAAGAAAAGACCACTTTCACGTGTGCCTAGGGCACCTTTTGCTGGAATGTCATGCCCTTTGGGCTTAAGAATGCTGGAGCAACATATCAAAGAGCTATCACTACCATTTTCCATGATATGATGCATAAAACAATGGAAGATTATGTGGATGAAAATTTAGCCAAAAGCATGTAGCAGAAAACTCATCTGACAGATTTGGGTCCCATCCTTGACTGCATGGAACAATTTAGTCTCAGACTTAATCCCCAAAAATGTGCATTTGGTGTCACTTCTGGAAAACTCTTGGGTTACATAATTTTAGCTAAGGGCATAGAGGTTGATCCAAAAAAAGTTCAAGCTATTATGGACATGCCTCCACCTACTAAAATTAGTCAGATGAGAGGACTACATGGTAGGCTACAATCTATTCGGCATTTCATCTCATAGTTGGTCGACAAGTCGCAACCATTTACTAAAACTTTGCATAAGGGTGTGACTTATGAATGGAATGAAGAATATGACAAAGGACTCACTCAAATTAAACAATATCTTGCTAATCCACCTATATTGATGCCTCCTATTCATGGGAAGCTGCTCATACTATACATCTCAGCAATGAACACATCTTTGGGTGCTCTCCTAGCCCAAGAAGATCAGAACAAAAAAGAGAGAGCCATTTACTATATCAGTAGAACATTAGTTTCTTATGAAATAAACTATTCTATCATTGAGAAAGCTTGTCTAGCAGTAGTGTTTGCTTCTCAAAATTTGCGACATTATATGATTGCTCACACTACAAGGCTTATTGCAAAAATTGATCCACTAAAGTACTTACTGAGCAAGGCTACCCTCATGGGTAGACTAGCAAAATGGGTTATGATACTCAACGAATTTGGCATTGAGTATGTGGAAAGAAAAGCTATTAAGGGACAAGCAATTGTTGATCAGTTGGCGGAAGCTCCTCTAAAAGATCACTAGCCTTTGAATATTGAATTCCTAGATGAATCCATCATGCTTCTAACACATCAGGCTTGGAGCATGTTCTTTGATGGATCATTCACTCAGCAAGGATCAGGTGCAGGCATTCTGTTCATAACACCTCAAAGATACTCATTGCCAAAAGCTTATAAAATGTTGTTTCCCTGCACAAACAACATTATTGAATATGAAGCTCTCATTAATGGTATGAAGATAGCCATTGAATTGTGTGTGGATGAGCTCAAGGTTTTTGGAGACTCTCAGTTAATCATCAACTAAGTTAATGATATCTATCAAACAAAGGATGACAAGCTAGTGCCTTACAAAAGAATGGTGGATGATCTCAAATAGTATTTTGTGCACATTTCTTTCCAACAAATTCCAAGGGTAGACAATAAAGCAGCTGATGCTATGGCCACTCTTGCCTCTCTATTACAAATGCCAGAAAATGACTTCAAACATGAATTCCTGGTGGATGCATTACACTACCCTGCCTATGACATTCCTGAATCTAGGATGATCTGTTCAGTCAGTGGACATGATTCATCTCGCTACCACCATATCTATTCCTACCTCTATGACTAGATCATTCTAGACACCTATACCCAAAATGAAAAGTGTCACCTAATTTGTAATGCTTCATAGTATGTCATCATAGAAAATGACTTGTATAGATGAGGTCTAGACAGTACCCTCCTTAGGTGTCTAGAACCTGATAAGTCCGAACATGTGTTAGTTGAAGTACATGAAGGTATATGTGGGTCTCATTCGAGTGGTCTGACATTAGCTTAGAAACTTATTAGAGCTAGTTACTACTGGCCAGATATGGAGAAAGAAGTTGTTCAATATGCCAAGGCTTGTAAATAGTGCCAATTTCATGGAAATCTTATCCATGCTCCTGCTAAAGAGCTTATTCCTTTCATCATTTTCTGGCCATTTCAGCAATGGGCCTTTGATCTGGTGGGTCAGATACATCCTTCTTCTTCAAGAGGACATAAGTTTATCATCATAGCTATAGACTATTTTACTAAATGGGTTGAGGCAGTGCCTCTAGCTATAGCTAATGGAAAGTCTGTGGCTATGTTTATACTGAACTATATCATTTGTAGATATGGTGTACCCTCATCCATTATCACTGACAATGGGGGAAAATTCAAGAATAAGGACCTGAAAGAGTTATGCACCAAATTCAGGATTATTCAGCATTGGTCGTCTATCTATTATCCCCAGGGTAATGGACAAGCAGAAGCTTCTAATAAGACAATACTCAAAATCTTGTACAGAATAGTTCATAAATCTGGTAGAGATTGGCATCTTCAGATTAATCCATCTCTATGGGCCTATAGAACAAGTATCTAAACACCAACGGGGGCCTCCCCTTTTGCCTTGGTTTATGGTGCAGATGTAGTATTTCCTATTGAGGTCATGATTCCAACATTGAGAATCTCTCTGAGGGGCCTCATCACTTATGAACAAAATAGAATATCCCGGCTTCAAGAGCTTGAGTTACTGGATGAACACCGAAAGGTGGCGTCTGATCATCTTCGAGCATACCAAAAGAGGATGTCTAAATCCTACAATAAGAAATTTAGACAAAGAGAATTCCAAGTGGGTGATCTCATCCTGAGAGAGAACCCCAAAAATTAGCAGTAGCGGGCCCAGAAAGGAAAATTTGAACCAAACTGGCTTGGTCTGTATGTTATTACTGCAACATTTGGGTCTGGTGCTTACCGACTCTCCACCACTGAAGGAGAACAACGTAAAGAGCCTATCAACGCTCTTCACTTGAAGAAATTCTATAGCTGAGGCATTCTCTATGTGCTCATGTACATACTTATTGGTCCTGAAAAAAATTCTAAAAATGGTATATTGGCAAAAAATCCTAAAAATTGCAAAATGTCCTAAAAAATGATCATCTTAGTGAAAACCTGGCAAACAGGTGCTTTGTTATATCTATTATCCTGGTGAAAACCTGGTAAACAGGTGCCTTGATAATACTCAAAAAAATAGAAAATTTGAAAAAATACAAAAAAATGAAATATTCAAAAAAAAAGAAGAAAAAAGAGAAGAACAAAAAAATTTGAAAAGAAGAAAAATGTGCCATTGATGAAAACTTGGTAAACAGGCGTCATGGTAGCAAAAATAGAATCTCTGCCAAGATGGTGAAAACCTGGTAAACAAGCACCTCTTGTTTCCTAAAGCTACATCTCATCTCGGCACCATTTGGCTCTTGCTTTCTGGCTTTAGTTTGCTTTCCCACTTTTCTGCTTTAGTTTGTTTCCTGCTTTGGCTTGCTAGTTCATGCACTTGCTTTTAGTTGTCTTCAAGATTTTCCTCAACTCTACATGGATTGGAACTGGTCACACTTGGGGGCACCTTCCTGGTCTAGGGGGCATTGTCCTATCACTTTCAAAGATGCTTTCTTGTATCAGTCACCAGTGGTTCTCACTGTGTCTGCCTACTGATACCTAGCTATCACTTGGATCTCTCTCTTTGAGGATCCCTTGTACATCATTCACCAATGGTTCTCACTGCGTCTTCCTATTGATGTTTCGCTAGTAACTCTGAGATCTCTCTCCTTGAGGATCTCTCTTGTATCAGTCACCAACATTTTTCGCTATGTCTGCCTGCCAATACTTCATTTAGCTCTCTGATTTTCTCTTTGAGATGACTTTTGCGCCAGTTTCTTTTGATCCGACTTGAATCCGCTCGATCACAAATGTAAACTAAAACTAAAACTGAATTTGTGATTCTCTGGAGCATGCTGAGCTTTTTTCTTTTATGTGTTTTTCTTTCGCTTTATCATTCCTCCTCGAGCAACTCTAAGATGTCTCCTTAACCGAGAGAAGCGAAGACTGGGGGCATGATCTTTTCTTGCTTTCTATTTGATGAAGGGTGCTCCCCTTAATACCACAAATACATAACAGAAATAGAGAAACAACAACAATATGCAAGAACAGAAAATTGGCTTCTTATTATCTCCACAAATGTGGAATTACAAACTTTCAGAATTACAATATGCAAAGCCACATGGGCATTCCCTTACAATATTATGTAGGACAAAGCCTCGAATCAATACCCAGAACTATTCTGAACTGCCTAAGACAATAATACAGCCTTCCTTATATAGGCAATTTTCCACCGCCTGGGAAGGTTCCAGAATTTTAGCCAATAAGGCCAACCAAACTTAGAATTATTTTTATTTTACATTTCATTACATCATAGTCGGCTCAAAATAAATTTTGAAACCCGAACAGAAATTTTGAAGAAAAATTATTTTTCGCCATTTCAGGTGACCCAACTTCCAAAGACCATAAGTCATCACCAGTTGACCCGATTGACTATTGTAACCCCATTTCAGAAAGGGCGCGAGGAGCTCTACAACGCTTGAATTAAGCAAGCTTCATTCAGCCCAAAATTTGACCTCATCCGGGGCCTCTAAAGCCTTCAAAACTGAGTTCAAAGTTTCTGTCCCCTGCTGCCAATACCAAAAATCTTCAATATCTTCCAATATACACTTGATCTGGCAATGAAACTTTACTGGCAGACTTATATGACCAAAATGAACCTCCAAGAAAGAAATCAGATCATTCTGAGCACATACGAAAATTACCAAAAATAGTAACTTTTCATAAATAGCAGCTCTGCACAAGATAGCCCTTATTGAATTCAAAAAAATAGAAATGTTTTTGGGTGATGCAAGATTGCTCTTACACCCAGGATGCTCCTGCATCAGACACCAGGGTAATTTGAGAAGTGACCCTGTCACGACTCAGGTGTGCAGAGGAAAACCAAGACGGTTAACCTCCACCCTTGTTAGCCATGATGAATCTTCAATAGGTCATCCTTTCCACTTGACCAGATATTCTTCATATGTCCTGTTCCTTGTGCTTCTGCCAACACGACTGTCCAGTATATCTTCGATCTCCTTAGTGTCTGAACTAGTTGCTGGAATACTCCACTGTGCTGCTGTGATCTCATCTTCAACACCTCCTTCATGATACTCTGTCAAATCTGAAATGTTAAACACTGGTGAAATATTTAGTTCAGTAGGCAATTCTACCTCATATGCGTTTCTTGAATCATGTTTCTTCAGTATCTTACATGGTCCAAACTTCTTCATTTTCAGCTTGTTATATGTACCAACTGGAAACCGCTCCTTCCGCAAATGAACCATGACTTCATCTCCAACCTAAAATTCCTTATACCTCCTTTTCTCATCTGCCTTAGCCTTATACTGTGCGTTCATCTTGGTAATATGCTTCCTCACCTCCCCATGGATGTTCTTCAAGTGTTCTGCAAAATCCTCAGCTTCAGCACTACTTATTTCTCCTTTATCTATCTTCCTTAATTCAGATGCATTTCTCGGACTACTTCCAAATACAATCTGGAATGGTGATTTACCAGTGCTCCTATTGACAGAATTATTGTATGCAAATTCCGCCTGTGGTAAAATCAAATCCCATCCTGTTGGCTTATCTCCAACCAAACATCTCAGCAAATTTCCCAAACTTCTATTCACTACCTCTGTCTGTCCATCAGTCTGTGGATGATGTGATGAACTGAACTTCAAATCTGTCTTCAGCTTCTTCCACAATGTACACCAGAAATATCCAACAAACTTCGCGTCCCGATCTGAAACTATGGTCATTGGCAAACCATGTAGTCTCACTACCTCTCTAAAAAATAATTCTGCTACATGAACAGCATCAGTAGTCTTCTTGCAGGGAATGAAATGTGCCATCTTTGAAAATCTATCAACCACCACAAAAATTGAATCATGTCCCCGCTGAGTCCTCGGTAAACCAAGAACAAAGTCCATGCTAATATCCTCCCAAGGCTTCTCTGATACAGGTAATGGCTGATACAACCCTGTATTCTACTTCACTCCTTTCACCATCTGACATACTCTGCAACTCTGTACAAACTTCTTCACATCTTGCTGCAATTGTGGCCAATAATAATTCTCACCAACCAAAGCAAGGGTTTTATCACGACCAAAGTGTCCAGCCAATCCTCCACTATGCTTCTCCTTGATGAGATTCTCCCTCATAGAACTTCATGGAATGCACAACTGACTCCTTCTGAATAGCATATCATCCTGGATGATGAAATCCAACCATTTCATCCTGTCTAGAGTAACAGGTTCTTTACAAGCTTTCCAAGCTTCACCAAAATCAGGATCCTCTGGATACAAATTTTTGAGCTCCTTGAACCCAACCACTTCAATCTGCATTTCTGTCAGCAGTAGTTGCCTTCTGCTAAGAGCATCTGCAACCCTATTAGACTTTCCACTCCTGTGTTTCAAAACAAATGTATAACTCTGCAAAAATTCAACCCATTTCAAATGCCTTTGATTCAACTTTCCTTGACTATTCAAATATTGCAAAGCTTGATGATCAGTATACAAAACAAACTCCTTAGGAAGAAAATAGTGTCTCCACTTCTTTAATGCTTGAACTATAGCATAAAATTTCTGATCATAAACAAAATATTTTCTCTTGGCATCATTCAACTTCTCACTGAAATAAGCAATAGGTTTACCTTCTTGGCTCATAACAGCTCCTATTGCAGTACCACTAGCATCACAATCTACTTGAAAAACCTTATTAAAATCTGGAAGTGCTAAAATAGGTTGTTCTGTAACTTTTTATTTCAATAATTGAAAACTCTTTTCTGCCCCATTAGTCCACTTAAACTCTTTTCTATCCCCTCTCATTGTTTCAGTCAAGGGTCCACAAATACTGCTAAAATTTCTGATAAACTTTCTGTAAAAGCTAGCTAGACCATGAAAAGATCTTACCTCAGTAGCATTCCTTGGAGTAGGCCATTCAAGGATAGCCTGTACCTTCTCTGAGTCCATTTTTAGACCTTCTCCTGAAACTACAAACCCCAAATACACCAACTCTTTCTTCACAAAACTGCACTTCTTCAAATTAATCAACAATTTCTCCTCTCAGCTTCTCAAATACCATACGAATATGCATCATATGTTCCTCCAATGTCTTACTAAAGATCAGAATATCATCTAGGTAAACAATGACAAACTTACCCAGAAATTCTTTCAGAACCTCGTTCATGAGCCGCATGAAAGTGCTCGGTGCATTGGTTAGCCCAAAAGGCATGACTAACCACTCATACAGTCCTTCCTTTGTCTTGAAGGCAGTCTTCCATTCATCTCCTTCTCTGATCCGAATCTGATGATATCCACTCTTCAGATCTATCTTTGAGAAATACACAGCTCCACTCAAATAGTCCATAATATCATCCATTCGTGGCAATGGAAACCTGTACTTGATTGTGATCTTTTTTATTGCCCTAGAATCTGTACACATCCTCCATTCTCCATTCTTCTTTGGTGCTAATACTGCTGGTACAACACAGGGACTTAGACTCTCACGGATCAATCCTTTCTGTAATAGTTCATGTACTTGTCTGTTCAACTCCTCACTTTCTACAGGTGTCATTCTGTGTGCTGCCTTATTCGGCAAACTCGCTCCTGGGATCAAGTCCATCTGATGACTGATCTTCCTAACTGGTGGTAATCCATCAGGCACGTTATCGGATACAATATCCTGAAACTCATTCAACAAATTTGCAACTTCTACAGGAACATCTTCTACTTCCTCTTTACCAGCTTTTGGAATTAAAGCAAAACATACATGCTCATGCCTCATACCATCTAGGAAATTTCTTCCATCAACAAAAGTTATCCTTGCATTACCACATACCTTTTCTTCAGTCTCCTTCAATGGTTTTAGCTTATGTCGCACTCCATCCTTTGTCAGGGAATAGGTATTCACACAGCCATCATGTACAGCACATCTGTCAAACTGCCATGGTCTACCCAACAATATATGACATGCATCCATAGATATGATATCACACAATACCTCATCTTGGTATCCGCCAATCTTGAACTTCACCAGGCATTGTTCATTGACCATGACCTTGTGGTCATCCTGTACCCAGGCAATCCGATATGGATGTGGGTGTTTCTGTCTCTTGAGCTTCAACTTTGTCACCATCTCTTCTGACACCAAATTATCAGTGCTTCCACTATCGATAATCACATCACAACATTTACCTTCACACTTGCACCTGGTGCGAAACAAGCTCCTCCTTTGCTCAGGTTCATTCTCACCACTCAACAGGACTCTTCTGTTAATCAACGTTTCTCCTCTTTCAGCATCTTCAGAATTTGATGATCTGGCATCTTCATCTACATGTGCAATTCTGGCCTGGCCTTCATTTCTCCTGTCTGTTCTGCCTTGGCGCTGAGGACATTCAAATGCCCTATGACCTTCTTCTCCACAGTGAAAACATGTTCCACGGAAGCCACCTCTTCCAGATCCTTGTCCTCTTCCTCTTCCTCTTTGATCTCTATTATTCTGATCCTGGAAGTGATTGAAATTATTTCCTCGCTGATTCTGACTACTACTGGCCTCATCCTTCTTTTTCGGATCTTCATTTCGGCCACCATATGACCGTCCACCAGATCGTCCACCATGACCTCTTCCGTTTTGTCTGCTCTCAAACTTCTTGTTCAGCTTTTCCTCTACTTTTAGGGCAAACTGGTATGCCTCTTCAATACTATTCATTCGAACCAGATTCAGCTCCTCCTGAATGCTTGACCTTAACCCATTAAGGTATCGGGCAACTTTCTCCTTATCAGCTTCTGCATGGCCTGTTCTGATGAGAAGTCGATAGAACTCCTCTGTATACTCCTGAACAGATCTTCCCGCTTGCTTCAAACTCTGCATTTTCTTCAGTAGGTCAAGCTCATAATCAACAGGAATGAACTGTCGCTTCAATTTATCCACCATCCAATCCCATCTCGTGATTTTCTCCTTTCCCCTTCTATTTCGCTCCAACTGAATCTCTTGCCACCATATCTTCGCATGACCTTTCAGTCTGGCCTTCGCAAATTTGACCCTATCAGGATCCTCAACATCTTCATACTCAAAATATTCTTCACACTCATTGATCCAGTCGATCAATTCCTCTGGGTTAAGATTTCCAGAAAATGTAGGAACCTCAATCTTAGGTCTTTTCCCAATCTTGGAAATCGCCCGAAAAAGTCTTTCTTCCTCCTGGTTCACAATTTCAACTTCTCCTTCTTGATATTCTTCTTCAGCTTCATCCTCGCTTTCATCTCCGACATTAAGATTCATTCCTCTGCGAATCTCTTCTTGCAATGCTCGCACTTGTCTCTGCAGCTCTCTAACCTCAGGTGTTACAACACCAGCTCTTCCGCCACGTTCCCTTCGTGGAGGCATTTTCGCGATGCGCACTGAAACCCTAGCCACGGTCCTGGTGCAAACTGCCTCACAGTCGGTGATCTGTTTACACACTCAAGAACTCCTGCTCTGATACCACTTGATGAAGGGTGCTCCCCTTAATACCACAAACACATAACAGAAATAGAGAAACAACAACAATATGCAAGAACAGAAAATTGGCTTCTTATTATCTCCACAAATGTGGAATTACAAACTTTCAGAATTACAATATGCAAAGCCACATGGGCATTCCCTTACAATATTATGTAGGACAAAGCCTCGAATCAATACCCAGATCTACTACCCAGAACTATTCTGAACTGCCTAAGACAATAATATAGCCTTCCTTATATAGGCAATTTTCCACCGCCTGGGAAGGTTCCAGAATTTTAGCCAATAAGGCCGACCAAACTTAGAATTATTTTTATTTTACATTTCATTACATCATAGTCGGCTCAAAATAAATTTTGAAACCCGAACAGAAATTTTGAAGAAAAATCATTTTTCGCCATTTCAGGTGACCCAACTTCCGAAGACCATAAGTCATCACCAGTTGACCCGATTGACTATTGTAACCCCATTTCGGAAAGGGCGCGAGGAGCTCTACAACATTTACATTAAGCAAGCTTCATTCAGCCCAAAATTCGACCTCATCCGGGGCCTCTAAAGCCTTCAAAATTGAGTTCAAAGTTTCTGTCCCCTGCTGCCAATACCGAAAATCTTCAATATCTTCCAATATACACTTGATCTAGCAATGAAACTTTACTGGCAGACTTATATGACCAAAATGAACCTCCAAGAAAGAAATCAGATCATTCTGAGCACATATGAAAATTACCAAAAATAGTAACTTTCCATAAATAGCAGCTCTGCACAAGATAGCCCTTATTGAATTCAAAAAATAAAAATGTTTTTGGGTGATGCAAGATTGCTCTTACACCCAGGATGCTCCTGCATCACTATTTGCTGGTTTAGTTCCAATGATCCAAGAAATTCACATAAGAGGGGTGTCCATCTATAAGAGCCTTCATCACGTATTGAATGGCCATGTGTACCTTGACTCCTTTTATATGGAAACTTTGGTGAGGTTGGTTCTTCTCCTTGTCTATTTTGAGTGACTTCTTTCTGCTACAAGTAAAATTACAAATGCTCATCCTACTAAGTGAACGTAAGGGTCACTGTGAGCAATCTTTGGCAAAAGAAGGAACTCTTGTATGTCTGGTGTGTTTGTATGCAAGAAACATTCAGTTCATTCTAGAAATTATGCTTTGATGCTTATGTTAACTTGCTAAATCAAAAGGAATAGGTGTTCAGGTCATTCTAACTTCTTGTCCCTTAATGCTTACACCTCATTCTAAAATATCTAAGACTTATGTCATATTTATATTCTCATTATTGCGATGTCAGTGAGGATTGTATGGCATCTTGAGATCATCTCATGCCTAAAAGAACTCTATGATGATAATAAGATGAGTCCAACAACCAAGTCCTAGGGTTTGTGTCTAGCTTAAGCTTGCATTTTCATTCTAGGCTTGCATTGAGACAATGTTTGGTGCTCTCTTGATTGTCTTCTGGATCTCTTCATTGAAGGTTCTCATCTTTTGTCTTAGGTTCATCATGGTTGCACAAGTGTCTGGTCCTTGCTCTCAATCTTCGAAACATCCTTTTGGTTAGTACCTATCATATATTGCTACATCTTGCATGAGATGATTAGTACCACATGTCATTGCATATTCATATACATGTATATCCATTATAAGCATAAATCAAATCATACATTGCATTCATTTATCTATCATCTATCATTGCATTTCACATTGCATATTCATATACCATCATAAAAAAAAATGTGCATATTCATATCATAAAATAAAGCATGTGCATTTCACCCATATCTAATCCATACATCTAAATCATCTAAGCATATAAGAAACATCTCATAAACATCAACATCAAAGTAGTATATAAACAAGTACAATGATATCAAAATAGCGATCTCATATATATATATATATATATATATATCAGTTGAATCAATGTCATGTACAAAAGAAGGATGCTACTCAAGCATAGTATCAAAAATGGGCTACAATATGTGTATCAAGCTAAGCTAACTCTTCCCCTTGCCACATGGAGGAGGTGGTGGCAGTGGTCCCTGTGATGGTGCCTGTGGAGGTGGCATCGGTCTCTGGGGAGGGGGCATCGGTCACTGCGGAGGTGCCTATTGTGATGGTTCCTATGGTGCTCTAGCGTACTCAGAAAAAGGAGGCACCTACTCTGATAAATTTGGAACGACTCCATAATATACCACATAATAATAAGCTGCCTAAGCAGCCTCATATCTGGTCTCTATCTGCGACCATGCTAGCTCCTCTCGTAGCTCTCTGATCTCCTAATCTCTATCAGCTACATAAGTCTCTTGTATGATGACTCATGTGTGGTAGTCATCTCTCATGTTGTACCTTCCTGACCCTCTCCTAGCTCTTCCTGAGAGCCTCCTATAGCTGTGGTGCCTATGCTCCAATAGGAACATCCTGCATATCTGTATCATTGCTCGGAGGCATCTACTGTGATGGACCCCCTATCCTCTACTTGGTGGATCTCTGTTGGGTCCCACTACCCCCAACACCTGCATCTAACCCATAGTCCTTGGGGGATGTACATCTGCTTTGTATATGGCCTCAACACTCTCTGTCTCTGCTGCTGCTACTGCTGTGGCCCCTGTTGTGTAGCCTATTGCTGTATAGGCTACTGTATTGGTACCTACTATACTGGTACCTATTGTTGCTATTGTGTTGGCTACTGCATTGCAGGCTGCTGCTATGCTCCCTGACCCATGCCGATAGGACCTATGAATCTAGGGAAGGGATGAGCTAGGTAGTGATCTCCTTATGTAGGCGTCATCCCTGCATTGGTGAAATCCACCATATAATCCCACCATGTCATAGGTACTCATGCCTCGATCACACATTTTCCTATATCTAATCTTGGGTGCCACCCCTTATTCTCCTCATTGGCAAAGCGGACGTAGGGGCAGTACTCCTGGGATATGTCCTGCTATCTCCCAAACTGATGTAAGACACGCGTAACAAGAAAGTGCTCAATAATGGTAACACTACATCTGATCAGTGGACATGAGACAAACATGTGTGATAACTCATGACGAGCATCATCCCATGGCTCGGTAGCAACCCAAGGCCTCCAAACAATAGCTGCCATGTCATCTAGCTATCTGCGCCATTGCTCTGTCTTACCTAGCAATGGTTGAGTCATCAAACTTATGTACCTGTATATATAAGGTTCAAGAGCCTGCCGTGTATCATGGAAAATAGGCTTGCAAATAGGGAGGTGCTCCTAGACCCATATCTGTAGAACAAAAACGCCTGCTGCCATGGTCCTAGCTCCTCAATACACAATCTCGTGCATCTCATGGTACATATGGGAAAGCATGCACTCACCCCATCTAAATCTAACTGCTAGCCTATCCAGCATCCTCTATAGCATCAACCCCCAGCTGCACTCCAAACCATGTTGACCTTGATCGGGAACTAGGTAACAACTCAAGAACATAGCGAGGACCATGGCTAATGGGTCAGCACCACCGTACCTGCTGATCAAATCCTCCCATGAGATGGCCAGGCCCATCACTAGATCATCTTAGAATATGGTCCTCAATGTCACTGTGCCTACCCTCGGTTGTACATCATACTCTACTCGGGTGCTATGGATGGGTATCCACAAGATCCTGTAAATATCCTTGGGAGTGACTGTCATCTCCCCTAGTGGCAAGTGAAACATGTTCATCTTCGAATGGAAACGCTCAACAAGTGCACCAAGAAGATCGTGATTTACCTGAATGTCAGGTATATCATGCAAGAATGACAATCCTAGTCCTTTAATGTGGGCACCCTCAGCATATGTCAATCTCTGGACTAGTGTAGTGATCACTAGATGATGTGACCAAAAGGCAACGTCAGGGAAGTCAACCTGCAAAGCAAGCGACAACATTGGATCAATATCTCAATATGATGGTTTTCAAAACAACAAAATAAATACAGCAATGCATCTATCCTAGACATGACTCTACGACACTCTACTTGGTTGATTTCATGCAAATTTGACAAATTTTGGCAAAGATTTTACAAAACTACAGCAGCATCCCGCACAAGGAAACTATTCCCTTGCATGAGACAGGACCTCCTCCTATGCGAGGATGAGAATCTTTGCACGACACAACCTTTCACTTCACATGAGCTTTCAGGAAAGCCCCAGGTGAGGAAGCCCTAACCCATGTGAGGAAACTATTTCCTTGCACAAAGGGTGACTAAGGCCAGCATGAGGAAACTATTTCCTCATGCGAGGGTTGAAGAACAAGCCCTAAAAGTTGCCAAATCTAGCCTAAATCGATCGAGAAAGCGTTAAAATTTGAAATGCAAGGAAGATTATCGACTACTCACAGGTGCATCATACTTTGGTGGTTAGGCATGTCATCACAAGTGCTCAAATCAATACGTATGCACTGGAATGCCCTCCATTCTCTCTCTCAGAGCTCAAATTCACAAGAAGACAAAAGTGAATAATGAATTGAAAATGACACCTCTGAGCCTTATATAGTTTTTTGACCTAACTTTCAAAGTGCTCCATTTTGTGTGAAAATTGCACCCTTAGCTAAATCGACTGCTTTGAATCCATTTTTGGGATCGCAATCAAAATTTGACATCTCTAGATAGCTTAAAATCACATTTTAAATTATGGGCTCCTTTGGGATCGGATGCTTGTGCAGTTAGCCTTCTGGCATCATTTTCCTGCCAGATTCTCATCTCTTCATCATTTTCTTAAGATCTTCAATCTTTTTAGCAAAGTCAACTCTAGTCAAACATGATCAAACTTGTTCAACAGGACCTCCAATTGCTTCAAATTGCTTCTGCAACTTCTTGAATCTAGTCTGATTGCTTCTATTCTACAACCTCTTGTTGTCAATCATCCTTCTGATATGTCATCATTCAATTTTTCTCCCGAGGGGGTAGGATGATTACATCATTTGAATCTTGTCAAACCAGTCTCTTATCAATCTGATCTAAACCAAAGTCCTCACTGCTTGGGGCATCTCTTCACTAGGGGAATCTTCGCGCCTTGCATCTGGTCATCTAATCATCTATCTTTTAGGTATCTGAGCAATCTAACTTGGATCCTCAGGAATCAAGCTTCATTCTAAAGATGGTTCTCAAAATCTCATTAGGTATTGGGGCAATCTAACCCTAATTCCTAGGAGTCAAGCTTCGTTATGGAGATGGCTCTTAAAATATCTTTTGGACCGTTATCTAGGCAATCTAACCCGGGTCTCAGAGGGCTAAGCTTTGTATTGGGGCAATCTAACCTTGATTCAGGAGATTAGTCCTAAATCTGCATCTGTCATGATTTGATTAATTGATATTGGGGCAATCTAACCCTGATTCTGATCTCTTCTCAAGTTGTCATTAGACTGTTGTCTTCACAATCTAACCTAGACTTCGGAGAATCATGCCTCGTTTTGGAGGTGGTTCTGCAATTCAATCTATTTCGGTGTCTTGGCATCCTAACCTTGACTTTTGAGGGTTAAGCTCTATTCTAGGCATAATCCTAAAACCTCATCTATCACGTCAAACTATTCTTTGAATCAACGCACTACTCACACATCAATTCAAAGAGGGGCAAATGTAATACCCCAAAATTGGCACCTAATAATTTCAATCAATTTTGGTGCATTTTCTTCAATTTTACATCTTCAAAGTCCTATTTTACTAGGCATTTTTCTCTCTCCTACTTGACTTTATTTGACTTGATGTCAATTGCAAAAACCCTAATTTGCATTAATCTCACACTATAATTAATTCCTAAGTATTTGACTTTATTAGCTAAAATAACCCCTATGAATTGATTTAATTCTAAAGTCCTAAGTGCTTTAAATTAAATTAAATCCACCCCATTTGGCTAATACACATAAAAGGAATTAATAATTACTTGGTTATGTGAATGGATTATCTTATATTGATTTAATAATTCAAAATATTTGAACGGTCACCCATATGTGGCAATAATTCATTCTTTAATTAAGTAATTCCTCAATATTTGTCTCAAATGGGAATGAAGAGTCAACCATTTCATTCCAAGAACATCTTCATTCTCTTCTCAGGCTTGTCTATATAATGAACCTTCTCCTTCATTCGAAAAAAAAGGACAATTGTGAGAGTAATTAAACTATAGCCAATTTTAGTCTCATTTTCATATTTTCAAGCTTTCATTGCAATTAGTTTAATTCTCATTTTAGTGTTAATTACATCCTCATTTAATATAGTTTTCTCATTTCTATTAGCTTAATTATCATATTTCTTTCATGTTCTTAGCTTAAAATCTGCACTCTCATATCTCTTTCAAAGTTCTTAGTGTAATTGCATCTTCATTCTTAGAATTTATTGCACATTCATCTTAGCTTAATTTCATTTTGTTCAATCTTTCATGCTTTTAAATCCTTTGTCTTAGTTTGGTCTAATGGTTGTTGGCTCTCCAATCTGAGAGTAATTAAACACCCCAACTAATTAGGAGGCAATAGGTCGATTCACTATGAATCTGTGAATTGAGTAATTCATACTCATTTTCGTAATTCGATTTGTGAGCAATGACTATGTTGTGTCTATGGCTGGATTAGAGGTCCATGTTTAGCTATAAACAAGTAACACATCCTAAAAATCCTATTTACAAGCCTTTACCATGTTGTTACACATATAACTAAGCCTAACTATCCGCCATTAACATTCAATAAACTAGAGTAAGATTGGCCATACTATATCCAATAATACCAATGTATTCCTTCAATTAGATAAGAATTTGAATCTAACATTTCTTGATATTTTAAGAAATATCTAAGAAGCATATATTAAAAATATCAATATGAATATCCTACAAGATAATTCCATCCATGTAATTACAACCTATAATATGATTAAGCTCTAGTTGCATCTCTTTCAAATACTTAGAAAAATTATATGACATCATCAATATCAACAAACATATACATCAGCTAGTAAAGATTAATACTTAGATAAATTAATAATTAACAATGATTGTTCTTGCAATAAATTTGTAATTACTCAAGTTATACTATCAACTAAATAATTGTTGAACTATGTGAAATGTGATTGTCTATTGAGGTTAAAGGAGAATCCCCAAGTTATTTTTCTTCTCTTTATATGGCCTTCCTATAAATTCAACATATAGTGTAACCTCTACTGCTTTTTGCATTATTAAATTCTCTTTTATTACCTCATGCATTCTAGGATTTGATGAAGGGATTAAACTGATAATATTTAAGATGTGAAATCCCTAAGTCCATATAAGTGCCTTATCAAATTCTAACAACATTAAATTTGGATGAATCAAGTAATGTTGAATGTTTTTAGGATAGTGTGTAAGGAGCATCCATGGATAATATTCCCTCCAAGGACAAAGTGATAAAGGCCATCACATTGTGAGACACACCACTAATGATTGCAAAAAAATAATACCAAAGATGAGACAAAAAATGATATATCATATCTCTCTTGAAACCTATGTAGATGGTGTATAGTGCCACCTCAACCCTACCTCGGTAAGAATGTAACAAGACTCTAGATCTTGGATTGGATGTGATATGAGGTAAGCATTGTTGATTTTATATGTTAGTTAATGGAACTAGAAGCACTAGGTTTATTGAAATTTATTATGATTTTAATTCATGATAGGATACTATGACTTAACTGAGATGATTAGATATTTCATTAGATTATGGTTGAAGCTATTGTTGCATGGTTTTGTTAGATGAATATATTTGTGGATTTATAATGTTCTTGCTATGATAATATGGTTACATGACAATGGTAGATGATAAAAAAATGAGATGGATATGTTATCTAATTATATATTATGGAATAAGGTGCATTTAGTTAGATGAGATTTGATTAAGATGTTTGAATGGTGATGGCTAATATTGTGCTTTTTCAATGTTAAAAGAGCGATGATTACTTGTTGATATTGTGATTGTATGGTGTGTTTGTATAAAGAGGGATGTAGTGGTAGTCCACTCATGCATAGGATATACATGATGTCTTGATCCCCTTTTCTATTTGATATTATATATGCACATGTGCTTTGGCTATTGTAATAATGTGGACAGGTACAGGGCATCGGCTTCCCCTAAATTGGTAGGGATGAGTGTGCCCAAAACACACACACACATATTATTTAACCCTGATGGTGGTTAAATACAGATTTAATCAAATGGCCAACTGATTCTCCTAGCCATCATTGTTATTCCAGGTTTGTGTGACAATTGTCATATTGCTCATTTTGGCAAGCCAGTTACCGGGTGATAACAACTGTCTACCTTGTTTGCTATGTTGAGCTACTTGGTTTGTCAGTGTGGTTTATTTTGTGATTTTTTTAATTTTATTTAATCAGTGCTCAATTTTATTAATGCATCTACATGTGGGATGGAATCTCCAATTACTGCTTTAGTATTATATTTATTATCGTTTGCAAGTAATATTGTAACTTATGGTATTAAATTGGTATTTTATCTGGACTTTAGTTTTAATTTTTAAAAAATTATTTTTGGATTTTAATTTTATGACTTTAATATATATATTTTATGGTTTTTGAAAAAGAGACTTCTATTATATTCAAAAAGTGTTTTTCTCACTTTAGTTCTTTATATTTTTATAATTTTCCCCAATTTTGGGAATTGCTAAAGAAACCCTCATGGAAAATTCAAATTTGGGGATCATGCAAGATTTTTGGATGAAAATAATTTTGTGGGTGTTCTTCCAATGAATTCCACTTATAGAATCAAGGAAGCACACAACTGAGGTGGCGGGGGGTGAATTAGTTGTGTCCAAAAACCAAAACCTTGCGCAAACTTAAACCTTTAGTCTCGGATGTGAAAATAAAGCATGAAAGCACTGATCCACAAAACACTAGTATTTTTGTGTAGAAACCATGTTAGGGGAAAAACCATGGCGGGGATCAAACCCACTAGATGATTTACTCAATTAAAAGCACTATACCTTGTTAGGAGTATTACAAAGGGGAATGCACACGCATGCATGCACACTGCCTAGAGCTCACTGCTCAAATACAACTGAGGGAAACAACCCAGAGAATTACAACAAGGGATACAACCTTGAATGGACTACAATCCACTATGGACAAAAATATACTAAATTATGAACTGACTGATAGCATCTCCAATATGCCAATACATCTTCAATGAAGTAAAACAAATTTTTTCCTCAATTATAGATTTCACTCATAACTCTTCACACAATCCTTAATACACTTTACTCACACATATATATACTCTCTAATACATTTCCACTTACCAATAATTACATCTTTTTATACATTTCATCAACTTATCTTTACAAGGTCGACCGAACACCTAATTACAAATTATTTTATCATTTTAACTCAAAGTACAATGCGATCTATTGAATGTTGGCTAAGACATAGAAATGATCCACAAGAACATCCTCAAGCATGAAAAAAAAGCATAAACCACGCCACAATCCTTCACAACACATTACACCAACCATGTTGGCTAAGAAAAATAAGAAAACCATCATGCCACAATAATATTATCCTAACCAATCACACTAATGAATGTAATTGGGAAACATGAATGGAACGTGATCACGAGACATCAACAAGAAAAAATGAATAGCTTAGAAACACCAACAACACCTCTATCTTAGAATTCATAATCATCTCTGCATTATATATTGTTTGTGATAAAAATGTGATGCTTTAGACCTGTAAATCACACAATTCAATAAACCATTACATCAAACATTCCTAATCTAGTAAGAACATGAAATAAAAAAGAAATGTTTGAAAGTGGCTTGTTGCTTCCTATTTGAAGTGAGTTTAGTTATAGATTGTGCTTATCATATTGAGACAATAGAACTAGTGACTAGAAAACCTCAAAATGGAAGATTCACAAGATGATCCCAATCTTCTTTGAGTTGCAAGATGAAATGTAAAGTAAACTAGGAGGATTGCAAAGCTATGAAATGAAAGATTAAATTAAGAATAATAATGCAAAGTAAGCTATAAAAATGAACTAGATTAAGAAAATGCAATAGTAATCTATGATGCAATGCAAGATAAACAACTATAAAATGAAAGAAATAAGCTAGAATGGATGCAAAGCAACTAGTATTCTAGAATGAAAATGCAAGAAACTATGCTATGATAAACAATAAAAGAAAGTAAACTAGATTGATAAGAATGCTCAAGAATGCCAAAAAGTGCTCTAGAATGCAATTATGCTTGAATGCTTGATTATGGATCCTTTTCTCAATGGAGAGAAGAGATTTTAAAGAATTTGCCTCTTTAATGGAGGGTTAAGATTAAGTGGCAAAGAATGTGTGATTGAGATTAAGAGGCAAAGGGAGAATGAAGGAGATGCAAGGTTAGGTAGAAATGAGTGGTGAGGATGAAGAGGCAAAAGAAATGTTAGGTAGAATAAGACAAAATAGTAATTTTGAAAGCACAAATCCCCTTTAATTGCTAATTAATTAGGATTAAGTATGTGCACACATGTGAATGTGTTCTTTTAATAAAAGTGTAGAAACTTTATATTATAAGAAATATTATAGCAATTAAATAAATGTGCAAGCTCTAGAAATTAGACCATAGTATAAGCTTGATATAGTTTTTTTATTTAATTATGCAAAGGGGATTTTCAGGGTTACTCTGCACAAATATGTCTAGTAAATTTTTTCATAGGGATTTAGATTTGAAATTAGGTAAATTGATCGAGATTAAGGGCTTAGGTTTTGCTAGACCAAATTTTGGTGATTACATTTCCCCTATCTGAATTGGTGTGCAATCTAGCACATTGATTCAAAGAATAGAGTGAAAGTTGGATCAGGAAACCAATTAGTGTAAATTGATGAATATATTTCTAGGGATCGATTAAGATAGAAGATATTAGCTTTGGACTTGATTGAGCGAAGAATAATGAGTGAGACCAGAGTGTCCAGTTTGATGTGGTGCGATAAAACTAAACACTTGATTGAGAGATAGATGAAAACTAACTAGTTTGATGAGATGTGATAAAACTGGTCAGAGTCAAAGATAGATTGAGCTAAGAGACCAAATAGAGAAGTAGTCTTAGATTGGTATGCCCTAAGAGATAGCTAGATTATTTTTCCAAGTGAACTAATGTGAACTGATGAGAACACTCTTCTAGAAAGGATGTAGAGAATCTCAACTTGATATGGTTCCTGAAGCTGATATGTCCCGAGTGATGATGTTTTATTCATTGATTGACTTGATTGATAAATATTTGATTCAATTGCTAGATTTGTAGATTGGGAGATTTGATTAATGAAGAAGATTTGCTATATTCTCATGCCTCCTTGGGCTCAAAATTGACATGATGCAAAGAGGGGTAGAAAAGAGGGGAAATGAGATGCAAAAGAATGAGGTCAACATGAAAAAAATTTAGATGTCTGATATACCAATTGGAATCAATTTTGGGTTTCCTATTGACTAGGTTTGTCCAAGTTTGACTAGAGTTGAGAAAGGTTGACTGGAGTTGACCAAGATGAAGGAGGATAGGAATAGGATTATTTGGGATCAAGATGCATGTGCAGGATGCATTTGGCTTAGAAACTTTAAATATTCAATTTGAGGCATGAATTGGCTCTGGATTCTGATTTCAAGCCTGAAAAATGGATTTAGGATGTTGAAATCAGATGAAGCTTATGAGAGTTTAGCACTTGGTGCCCCTAGTAGGGAATTGATCTCATGATGGAAAATATATGAAGGATACATACAGTAGACCACTTCAACAAGAGGATGGAAGTAAGATGATCAAAGGATTGAAGATGAAAAACTAAATGTAAACCTAGAATGAAATGCAAGGGACATGGTGTGTCTAGTCACTAGTCCATAGGATATTATGTCATTTTAATCATTATTTGAGTGGTGTTGGGACATCGGGTTAAATACAATCTTCATTGGTCTAAGAAGAGCCATGAAGATATTAATATGGACCTTATCAGATAGAATGTAGGAAATAACCATAAGCATCTACGCATAGAGGTCGAGATGACTAGAACAATGTTTCCAAGTTAATGTAGAAGAATCACACCAGTACCAAGACATAAATGTCATAATAACCATGAGTGTTTTCCCACACACACAAAGAAGAAGAAATTAAAGGAAAAAGAAAATATTATGCCCGTAGTCATACGTCTCTAGTCTAGTGACATCCTTGAGAGTCATGGGCACACAACAAGCGAAAGCCAATGATAACAGATAGCACACAAAGAAAATAAGTTCAACATATCTCAAAAAGTTTCATGTTTTGGCTCATGTGTCTATGTGAGTGTTAAGAAACACTAATGCACTTGTATGTAAGTGTGTTAGATAGTGCAATATTCGATATGTGTTGAAAAACATAGTTTATGTCCAAGAGTAGTGTTGAGAGACATTGTGATTGGTATCAGTGATGACTGGTTCCCAAGAAGGGCAGATGACTGACTCAGGTTAAGCTCAAAGGAGAAAGGCCAAATTATGGTAACTCAGCTCATATAGGAAGTGATAGAAGATTTCCCATAGTGGCAAGCAAGGACCAAAGACAAAGATCAAGACACCAATCCAGGGTGACACAAGGGAAAGAGAATGGAGAGATAGGATAAGAAAGTGAAGCGAGATGGAGGCAAGATCCAGTGCAATGGATTGATAGATAGAGCGCTAATTACAAGTAGTGCATGTTTCTAGGTTTTCACCACTCGGCATTATTGCATATTTTTGCTACCATGACGCCTATTTCTAGGTTTTAACCAATGCACATTTTTTGTTTTTTTGGGTGTTATCAAGGTTCCTATTGCTAGGTTTTTGCTAGGATAACCATTTTTTAAGGGATTTTTACAATTTTTAGGATTTTTTTTTAGGATCATAAGTTGTTGTACAAGATGCAGAATATCTAGCTATAGAACCATTTTAGGTGGAGAGCATTGATAGGATCTTTGAGAAAATTACTTTATGGAGTAGCTAGCTAATAAGCTCCATAATTGAATGTTATAGTAATGACAAAAGGACCCAGCTAGTTAGGTTTGAATTTTCCTTTTTGTTCTCTATGTTGTTGATTTTTTAGGTTCTCTCTTAGAATGAGATCACCGACCCAAAATTCAGGATGGCGAACCTTTTTTTGTAGCCTTTAGACATTTTCTTTTGATAGATCCTTAGATGGTCAAATGTTGCCTTTATGTTAACATCAAGTAATTCCAGCTCTTAAAGTTGGGAGGTTCTGTAATCTTCATCTATGATGAGTCCATATAGGGATACCCTCAGTGAAGGTATTTTGACTTCTATTGGTAATATTACTTCAAAACCATGAACTAGTGAGAAATGTATAGCTCTTGTTAGCATTTTGATGCTTGTTAGATAATCCCATAAAGCTAGATTCAATTGTAAGTGCCAATCCCTCCCTAATTTGCTAATTGTTCTATGCAAGTTCTTAAGGATTATTTTATTTGAATATTTAGCTTGTCTATTCCCTTGAGGATAGTAAAGAGATGAGGAATTATGTGTGATGTGAAACTTAGCATGAAGTTTTTCAATATCATTGTTCTTGAACTATCCTTCATTGTCTATGATATTTGAGGATGGTTTTCTGTACCTACAAATTATGTAGTTGAGAATGAACATGGCCACCTGCTTTCATGTTGCCTTGATAAGAGGAACAACTTCAACCCATTTAGTAAAGTATTCAATTGCTGTAATAATGAACTTGTGTCCATTGGAGGATGAAGGATATATCTAACCCACAAGATCAAATCCTATTGTTGGAATGGCCAGTGAGTAGTAAAAGGCAACATGTCCCGAGTAGGAGCATGAATCAAGTTTCTATGGAACTAACACTTCTGATAGGTTTTAGAAAAGTGGACAACATGTTTTTCCATGGTAGGCCAATACTATCCTACTCTCAAGATTTTTGTAGCCAAGGAGATACCATTCTAATGAGATCCAAAAATATCCTCATGGACTTCTCTTAACACTTTTTCATATTCCTGATGTAGGGGCATTCTTGGGTCCTCGGTGACTCTGCATGATGGTGTGTTACTTGGCTGGTGTTACTCAGTTGTAGCCTTAACCGATGGTCTTGGTTATTGAAGGAAGCTCGGTCGCTGAAGGAACTCAGTGAGACTTCTGGTGCTTGGTGGAACTGGTGCTCGGTAATGCCTATGTTGCTTGGTGTTGCTTGTCTTGGTCAGTTGTTTCACTGGTGCTCGGTTGTTTCTCTAACACTCGGTAGTTCTGGTTTACCGACTAGAGTTCTTGAAGATCTACTTGGCCGACTTGGTGCATTTATTGTTGGTAGTGTTTGTTGGATCCTCCTATGTGGATCTAGGGGCCAACATGTTGAATTTATTAATTATAAGGCTATTTGGAGCTGACTTGTATTGCATTTAAGATTTGTTAGGAGGAGTTAATGGTTTCATCTAGCTGACTTGTGGCTGATGATTAGTATTTATAGGATGTTTTGGTAGTTGTTTTAGGTGGTCAAAGGGGAAGTTCTGAGAGTAGATCTAAGGGTAGCAGATAAGTGAAGTTGTGGAAAAGATCATGCGTGATCTTGCAGATCATATTGTTATCTAATAGTTTGTAATAGCAGAGCTAGTGGTTGAGGCTTGGAGACAAGGAGATTTCTTGGTGGCTTGCAAGCACAAGTTCAGATCTGCCTTAGGGTTTCCATCAGTTGCTAATTTGTCTCATAACTAAACTAGCTGGAGTTGTATTGGATCCTATTGATCTTGTAGAATTACTTTTGTTTGTAATTGGCCCCAACCCAGAAGGCCTTACAGTCAGGCATGTTAATGAAAATTTGGTTGAAATAGTTGTGTTGCGTGTTATTCTGTTGTGTTTTTCTAAAGCTACAAGGTTTGGACTATCCTTAATTGGATCCACCATCCCTTGACTTGTGTCAGCTAGTATCATAATTGAGTTGATCTTGTGGAGTTAAGGTTGACCTAGCAATGCTGATCTTGTTAGCAAAGAGATCGTATGATCTGGGTTACAGATCCATGACACTGAACTTGTGGAATCTTTCCCCAGTTGTTTGCAAGGAGGTAGGTTGCAATCTGACTTGCATACAACTTGGAGATTGTCACAAGGTGGTCGGTGTAGGGTTTTTTATAGAGGGTTTTCTTATCTTTAAGGATGCCTCCAAGAAGATTGGACCCTAGAGTGATTGCGAATCTCTATGATACTATGGAATCTAGGATTACAGAGAAGATGAAATGTGATTTTAGATTTGAGATGGAGTTGATGAAGAATGACATGGTCATTGAGATCATGAGAGTTGTAGTTGGTGTACCTTAGAATGTTGGTACTAAAGATGGTTATGAGGAAGTTGCTGAAGACTTTGAAGCTACTGGATCTAGTGGTGATGACTGGAGGGATATATCTGGTGAAGATAGAACTACTCAGTTGCATAGATCTAGAGCTCAGTTAAGTAATAGTTACCAAATGGAAGTTTCTACTTTCTCTGGTACTTTGAAACCTGAGAATTTGATTGACTAGATTGGTGAACTTGAAGATTTCTTTGAGTTGGAATAAATTGAAGATCCTCTTCGGGTGAGATTGGCACAAACAAAATTGAAAGGACATGCTACTCTTTGGTGGAAAGGATTACAAAGAGATAGAGAAGATGAAGGTGAAATGAAGATCAATTAGTGGAGGTTGATGGTGACTAAGTTGAAAGCTAAGTTCATACCTGCTGACTATGAGCTTCACTTGTTTAAGAAGTTGCAGAATCTGAAACAGAAGGATTTGACTGTTGAAGAATATACCAAGGAGTTCTACAAGCTTACTATTCGGTCTGGAAATAGAGAACTTGGTAAGGAAAAGGTAGCTTGGTATGTGAATGGTTTGAGATTCAATATTAAGGATGAGCTTGGTATGCTGAAGATTGATTCTATTGAAGATGCTTATCAGTATGCTCTGAAGGTAGAAGATAAGTTGAAGAGGAAATAGAAACCTATAGAACCGAAGAAGAAGATAGGTAGAGTTATCTTTAAATGTACTTTCTATAACTGTGGTGAAGAAGGACATCATTCTTTTGAGTGTACACAGAAGAAGATTGGTGACCGACGAACTTCTGTGGTGAATGAAAATGTTGAGAATGAACCTAAATCTAAGAACTTGCTGATTCGACAAACAGTTCTCGGTACAAAGGAGGAACCTTGTCAGAGGAGTAACTTGTTCAGGACTCGGTGAAAGTCTAGAGGTAAAATTTGTGATGTTATTGTTGATAGTGGTAGTACTGATAACCTTGTTGCTAAGGACATGGTTCAAAAACTTGGTTTGAATAGAATGAGACATCCACATCCTTATAGGATTGGCTGGTTGCAAGATGATCATGCTCTAGAAGTAAGATAACAATGCTTTATTGATGTTCAGATTGGCCAATATAAGGATCTTGTGTTATGTGATATTGTGGAGATGAATAGTTGTCATATATTGCTCGGTAGACCTTGGCAATATGATTGTAGAGCTATGTATGATTGTGTGAAGAATGTGTTTACTATTGAGAAGGATGATAGGAAGTTTTCCCTAATGCCTTTGTTGGATACAACACTCGGTAGGAGGAGTCTGAGTATTGGTAGCCGAGTTGAGTTGGTAGATTTTGAGAGAATGAATTCTCAGTTTGGAGAACATACATGTGTGTTATCAATGAAAGACTTGAAGAGACAGAGGAAGCTGAAGTGGAAGAGTATGAAAAGTGAAAAGGTGGAGGACTTGTATGTAAAGAACCAGTTTGAGGTTTATGTGCTGAATCTCGGAAGATGTTCTTCTCACATATGAACATCTTTTCAAACCCAGGGTGTCTGATGCAGGGTCATTCTTGGGTCCTTGGTGAATCTGCATGATGGTGTGTTACTTGGCCAGTGTTACTCAGTTGTAGCCTTAACTGATGGTCTCAGTTATTGAAGGAAGCTCAGTCGCTGAAGGAACTTGGTGAGACTTCTGGTGCTCGGTGGAATTGGTGCTTGGTAATTCCTATGTTTCTCGGTGTTTCTTTTCTTGGTCGGTTGTTTCACTGGTGCTCAGTTGTTTCTCTGACGCTCGGTAGTTCTAGTTTATCAACTAGAGTTTTTGAAGATCTGCTTGGCCAACTTGGTGCATTTATTGTTGGTAGTGTTTGTTGGATTCTCCTATGTGGATCTAGGGGCCAACATGTTGAATTTATTAATTATAAGGCTATTTGAGAGCCGGCTTGTATTGCATTTAATATTTGTTAGGAGGATTTAATGGTTTCATCCAGCTGACTTGTGGCTGATTATTAGTATTTATAGGATGTTTGGGTAGTTGTTTTAGGTATTCAGAGGGGAAGTTCTGAGAGCATATCTAAGGGTAGTAGATAAGTGAAGTTGTAGAAAAGATCCAGCATAATCTTGCAGATCAGATTGTTATCTGATAGTTTGTAATAAAAGAGCTAGTGGTTGAGGCTTGGAGACAAGGAAATTGCTTGATGGCTTGCGAGCATAAGTTCAAATTTGCCTTATGGTTTCCATCAATTTCTGATTTGTCTCAGAACTAAACTAGCTGGAGTTGTATTGGATCATGTTGATCTTGCAGAATTACTTTTTTTTATAATTGGCCCTAACCCGGAAGGCCTTACAGCCAGGCATGTTAATGAAAATTTAGTTGAAATATTTGTGTTGTGTGTTATACTATTGTGTTGTTCTAAAGCTACAAGGTTTGGATTGTCCTTAATTGGATCAACCATCACTTGACCTGTGTCAATTCCTCAAACTTTAGACACCTAAGGAGTGTACCATCTAGACTCCTCTTAAACAACTCATTAGCGACAAGTAGATACTAGGATGCACTTATTGTAAGGTTTGTCTTTTCATTTTTAGATAGGCCTTCAAGAATGGTTTGGTTTTGAAGGTAGTTATAGAATTGGGAGTAGCGTGAAGAGCCAGAGGCAATAAGGGTACATACAATTTAGGTCTTGGGTGAGTCATAAGAAGGGAAAGGCAATTCTTCCACTAGGAATTCATAGCATAATTGATGTTGTTGAAGTTTTAACATAGATTCTAATGTGGCCATAGCATCAACTGCCTTGTTTTCTGCTCTTGGAACATGCTGAAAGGTAATTAAGGTAAAATATTTCTTAAAATAATCAACCATCTTCTTATATGGTGTCAGCTTCTCATCTTTAGTTTGGTATTCATTTTTTACTTGGTTAATCACAAGTTGAGAATCACCATAGATATGTAATTCTTCAATTTTCTACTTGATGGAAAGTTTTAATCTATTGGCAAGAGATTCATATTCAACCACATTATTAGTACATGGGAACTTCATTTTGTAAGCTTTAGGAATATTATATCCTTGAGGAGTAATAAACAAAACCCCAGCACCAGTGCCTTGTTGTGTAAATGAGCTATCAAAACACATCTTCTAGGGATGTTGAGTAAGATGTAGAATTGATTTATCTAGAAACCCCACATAAATTGGTTTGTTGTCTTCTAAAGGTGCATCAACAAGTTGATCTACAAGGAATTTTCCTTTGATAGATTTTATGTCAACATAAGTGATCTCAAATTCACTAAGGATCATAACCCACTTAGCCAAGTGACCCATGAGAGCATCTTTACCAAGAAAGTACTTAAGAGGATCAATTTTAGCAATTAGTTTAACAAAATGTGCTAGTATGTAATGTCTGAATTTTTGAGATACAAATATAATTTCCAAGCATTCTTTTTTAATGGTTGAATAATTGATCTCATAGGAAACCAATGTGCGACTAATGTAGTAGATTGCTCTTTCCTTTCCTTGTTCATCATGTTGTATGAATAATGCACCTAAGGATATTGTTGTAGTTGAAATGTAGAGAAGGGTTTTCTTACAATGGGAGTCATGAGAACTGGAGAATCAGCTAGATAGCTCTCAATTTACTAAAAAGTTCTTTCACAATCCTCATTCCAATTGAAAGTAACCCATTTATGAAACTGAATAGAGGTAAATGGATTCAACTCTATTCAAATGAAAGGGGGAAATATGAGATCTATTCTCAAACCCAAATTCCCAAAGAAGAGATCCAATTTGATCAACCAAGAGGTTAATACACAATCGAATTTATTTATGAAGAATATGGAAGAGAGAGAGAGAGAGTAAATCTAATATTTCCCTATGAAGGAAATTATGCTTGAAATATGGAATAATTGAAATACAAATACTAACCTCAAATTAGGGAAGATCTGGAAAATGTCATCTTTTGATGTTTGTGTATACTTTCAGGTAATTCTACAACCTATTCCAGACTGGAAATGCCAAGACAGAGAAAACCCATAAATCTTTCTCCAAGATGAGCTCAGGTCAAGTTTGACCCTCATAAAAGGTCAAATACTACATTCTTTATTTGAAGTCTGATTCTGATTCTGTTCATAGATCTCGAAAGTTTTTCGAAAAGGGTATCCAAATTTTCTCTCAAATCTAAAATTTTGCACCTGTACCTGCAAGAAAATGGGGGTTTTTGTTGTATGGGGGGTTTGCCTTGGTCAAACCCCAGTTTAAGAATTAACCTTGAAATTGAATTGAAATATATTGTGCATAAACAAAGTAATTGAAAAAAATCACCTCGCTTATGTTGAAGTCCTTGTAGAGGATTTGAATCCTCAAATCCACAAGTAGGAATGCTTCAATGGATGTAGGATGAATGTAGGATGTCTCCAATCAATGGCATTTGATCTTCAACACCAATCTTGACTTGATCTTTGCATATGAGAAGGCTTGAATGAATGTAGAAGGATGGATCATCAAAGGGGGCTCCAAAGAGATTGAATCCTTCAATAACTAACAATGGATCTCCTTGATGGATGGATGCTCGAACACTTGAATGCTTGAAGACTTGTTTGAATGCTTGAGAGCTTGCAATGAAAACTTGATGTGAATCATGGATGTGATTAATGGATGTCAATTGCTTGATTGCGGATGAGAAAATGAGAGAGGAAGGCCTCGTTTTATAATGAACTAGGGCACAATCCTCTAGAGGGGCCACCTTGGAGAATTAAATCCCAATTAGGTCCTAACCTTTAGAAAATATACCTAGATTAAATGCAATTAGAGGATTTACCATCCTAAAACCCAAAATGGCCAACCCGGAGGTGGGAAAATAAATATCCCGAAAGCCCGATGCCCGAAAATCAAAGAAATTGGAAATTTGAATAAGGGGGGAAAAATCAAGGTTGGACCTGACCTAGTCAGGTTTGACCTTGATCTTGACCTAGTCAGGATCAACCTTGAATTTGACCCTGGGCTTAGATTTAGTTAGAACCAGGTCAGGAGGTCCTGGGGATGCCCAGAAACCTAGAAATGATATCAGAACAGGACAGAATGCCAGGGATAGACATAAAATCCTATGATTATAGTCATGAAGGTCAAGATGACCTATTTCTAAATCCTACCTAGAAAATAGAGCCATGGAAGAGGGAAATTAAGGAGAATCCTTAGGATCCTAACCCTAATTTCACCGAGAATGAAGAAATCAAGTGCAGGGAAGAAGTGGAAAGCGGGGAGAAAGCCAAATACATGCAAAGACCTGATCAAGGTGCTTAACATGACCCCAAACCACTTACTCAGAGGGCTAAATGCTCTTAACATGGAAGTGCTTCCATTTTAAGATGATACATTAAGCCCCCACTTTAGCAAGAGTATTGACTCAATGCAAACTCTTGGTAAAGGAGATTAGAATGAAAAGATAATCTTATCGTAATCCAAGGGACAAAGAGAAACCTTAAGCCCCTAGGGACTCAAGTATTTTTCAACTCTTAGATCACAATAAGAGAAACATCTCTAGAGAAGGAAAGAAGGTGTGATTACCTTGCCCAATGAGAACTTATGTCCCATTGTGAACCACACAGAAAAATGGCACAACTGGAAAGATGGAACTGAACTGCCTAGTGAATGTGGCTACTCACTAGTCAACCCATCAAGGATTCATCCTTAGGAATATTCTATTCCATAAGAATAAAACCAAAAATTAAAACAAAAAGAGATCCAGTCTTAAGGACACTTCCAACCTTAAGGGATCAAAATATATGTGTATTTGAAACTGGAGAGATCAAGAGATCCTAAAATATAAATCCATGCTTTAAGGATTAATTACTAATCCAAAAAGGGAAAAAGTATCTTGAAAAATATGTGTGTATTGGAAAGTGCATGTGTGCAATAGGTGAGTAGAGCATATGCCCCCACGTTAAAGTCATTGCTGACACTTTAATAGGAGCAATGGCTTTAACGGAAACATAAACAACTCCACTAATTACGTTTCCACGTCGAGATGCCCCTAGATGAAGAAAAATCAAGGGAAATTTCACAGAAACATATAGAGAACACATAAGGGATCTACCTACCGTGGGGTCAGTATGATCATAAGATAATATATATATGATATTATTGTGAATGAATTGACATCATTCCCTAAAGAAAGTAGAACTACAATCACAAAGGAGGAAAGATCACATAAGATATACGAAGGAAAATCTTTTCAGACCATGACATGGAGACCAAAAATAATTAGTGCTACCATATCTTAAATCTAAGAAGATTACACAAGGAAACATTTATGAACAATAGCACAGTTACGGCATAATATTGAACAACACATAGAAGAATAGAGATACACATAGAAGAATCTAAACAACAGTTTTGATTCTTTTATCACTTTGTACCAACTGAGTAACAATGATTGTATAAAAGAATCTAACAACATTTAGCAAACATAGTACAGGAGAAGCACAGTACAGTAGGCAAACACACAACAAAGTTACCACAAAGGACAAGCAGATCAAGCGTGCCGCCTACTTTCCCCATCTCATTGTATATCATTTAGGGAAGGTGGGTAACTCGCAAGAGGGACTATATCCAACACAATAGGAATGATAGCCAGTTCCAAACAAGTATCCTCTTGAGAATCATAATGTTCGACACTAGGTGTAAGAGTTAATTGTGATGAAAGCATATTAGGTAAGTCAATGTCAATGTCAATGTCAATAGTTTCATATTCATCATTAACATCATCAGTATCATCAAGAGTATCCTCTTCATCCAAATTAATCAAAATAGGATCTAAGATACAAATAGAATCATCATAATCATGCATGTGAACATCATTATTAGTAACAATCTATTCTACCACATTATGCATAGGTTTATCTGAGGAAAGTAAAGATCTTTGAGCTTTAGCATGAGCATGACACTTTTTACGATGTGCATTAACAGATCAGTTTCATTTTGATTTATTTGAAATAGGTTGAGAACTAGGAGGAACAATCATAGGATCCTTCATAGGTTCTTTAGGAAGATCAATAGGATTATTAACCATAGGAGAAACAATCACAGGATCTTTGATAGGTTCAGTAGAAGGAACTTGATTAACAGAGCTAGAAGTCATAGTTAAAGGAGGTATAGAAGGTGTAGGTAAAAGACCACGATTAAGATCCCTAGGAGGTGAACTTAATTCAAGAATTTTACAATGTTTATAAGCTTGATATGATTGAAAAATATTATCAGGTCAAGGAGGACATGAATTATGTAATGAAGGCCAAAAGAAATCTAGAGCAGCACAATCTCGAGGCCTGGAAGGTTGATATAGACTATGATTAATCATCTTCACTTATTCATCATGAATGAACTTAAGACACTTAAGGATAGGTGAAGAAACAAAATGCATGGAAATTAACCAAGGTAAACCTAGCTTAACTTGAAATTGATCAGAAGTAGGAACAACAACAAAGGTAGTGTTCACAATTTTTCCACAAAGTTCAACTGGTAAAGTAATAGAACCAAAGGATGGATAAATAAAACCATTGCAAGTTTGAATCCACACATCCGATGTATCATAAAAGTCACGTTGTAAGCTTTTCATAAAAAAATTTTCTTCAGTGATAACATTGACTAAGGATGTAGGATCAACAAGACAACCATGAGTAGGTTTCTGAGCAATCCTAGCAGCAATGTAAAGGGGACCATCAAGAGCTTTAATAGTCTCAGAATCATCAAAGGTAATCAAAAGTTCCCGAGGTATTTTATTCTTAAATTGTTGTCGAGGTTTAGATTGAGTTTTCATTTTAGATTTAGGTTTTGGTTGAGATTGAAGTTGAGGTTGAGGTGGAGATATAGATTGATCAACATGCTCCACTTGATTAACAACATGATTGAGATCATCCATCTTTGAATCATACACAATTTCCATAGCAGATGGTTGACAAATAGTATTAGTATCATGCATAGGTAAAGGGTTCGTATAGATTTGAAGGTTCTGATTAGGAGGAGAGACAAATTTATTCCCACTACTATCCAGATTATCAACAAATAAAGCCTTAGAATCAATTAGATCTTGAACCTTATGTTTTAAAGAATAACATTTCTTAGTATCATGACCATTCTGACGATGATATTGACAAAAAGCATTTTGATCAAAAGATTTAGATGCAATCGTAGTAGATAAAAGAGGTCGAATAGGAGGTAAAGTAATCATATTAGCAGCTAACAACCTATTCATAATAGCATGTAAAGATTTAGAAAGAGGAGTAAACATACGATTTAATCGAAAAGAAGTGGATGCAAAAGTGGCATTGTGAGATGCAACAACAACTTGATCAGCAACTGTATTCGCTTGTTTGTTTATATTGACATAGTTGTTGAATTTTTTAAACTTATTTGAATTAGGAGTAGCATTACTCTTATCAACTAGAACACGAGCCATTGGAGTGTTTCTCTCAAATTGACTCACTTGTAATTGATAATGATGAAGCCTTGCACAAAGTTGTTGAAAAGAGGTAAATTCAGTAAGCAGAATTGTATCTCTAATATCCTTTTGCAAATTTGAAATAAACATACGTTGAATATCAATATTAGGAATAGGATAGGAAATCTGAGCATACAAATGCTTAAATCTACCAATAAATTCAATAAATTTTTCCTTAGCACTTTGTTTACAATGCATTAAATCAGTCAAAGACACTTGCGGGCCAATATTATTTTGAAATTTTTGAATAAAGGCATTAGCAAGTTGTGGAAAGGAATCAATAGAATAAGGAGGCAAGGAACAATACCATTGTAAGGCCTTGTCACGAAAGGTTCTAGCAACAGTTTGGCTAAAATCCTATGGTCATGAGCATAATCACTACAAACGATTTGGAATGTTTTAACATGATGAAAAGGATCTCCTTTTCCATTATAATTCTCAAGATGAGGCATCTCACGTTGCTGAGGAACAGGAGTATGAATGATGTCTCAGGACAAGGGACTTTCCATGTCACATGTAGGAATACTAAACTTATTTTGAGTTAAGGAAGAAACTTGTTGTTGTAAGGATGATGTAGTTTGAGCCAAACTGATGATTGTTGAATCATTAGAGGAAATAGGAGGAGTAGCAACATTAGACACACTAGGTAAAGTGTAAGAAGCTGCAAGAATAGAAGACACAACTGGAGGAACACTAGGAACTACAATTGGAAGTGGATTGGAATAAGTGAAAGGAACATTATGATATGAAGGTTGTGATGTAGGAAGGGACATAGGAGGTGTTAGGATTAACAAGGCAGAAATAACAATTATGTGCAAATATAACTAATATCAGAAAATAATAAACCACACAGAATAGAACACAATGGCACACAGATTTAACGTGGTTCACCCAATCCCTGGGCTACATCCACCAACAGCAAGTCCAATATTATTATTATCCAGTGATTACAACCTGATTACAATCCATAATCCCTTACAGCCCAACTCTACCGCAAGTACTAAAATCATACATCATAAAAATCCCTAACCCTAAGCCATATTATACAATATTTTTCCCGCTTTAGGGTTAGAATGAGTTATAAGTAGTCGGCCCAAATAACCGAAAAAAGTAGTCGGCCTCAAAAAAAATTTCCTCGGGGGCTACGCCCCCGAACCCCTGCTCTTGGGGGCTGCCGCCCCCAAACCCCCGCTCGGGGCCCGGCCCGGCCCCGAACCCCGGCGAGGTCGGGAGGAAAAGTGTACAGTACTTTCCTGGATAGTACTTTCCTGATTAGTCACCACAAGCTAACAATCTCCCACTTGGTGACTGATCAGTATCCACACTATACTAAAAAACCTCCCACTTGGAGACTGATCCTGTAGCAATACCGCTACCCACATGAGGCTCCCACTGGATTGAACCACCTTGGACTCAGTTGTTCCTTTATTTTGTTCAGTCTAAAAGACCAACTGAAGCTGAACATGAGTTCAACTTCTCCCTTGTTACTACCTTGGTAAACATATCTGCTGGATTATCATCAGTATGAATCTTTTCCAGCCTTAACTGTCCATCATCCAAAACTGATCGAATGAAATGGTACCGCAATTGTATGTGTTTTGTCTTTGAGTGCAAAGCAGAATTCTTTGCAAGATGAATGGCACTTTGGCTATCTGTATGTAGAAAATTATCCTTTTGTGGATGTCCCAATTCTTCCATGAAGAATTGAAGCCATATCATCTCCTTGGTTGCCTCTATAGCAGCAACATACTCTGCCTCTGTAGTGGATAAAGCAACCACCTTTTGTAGTCGAGAAATCCAACTCACTGCTGTCCCACCAACAGTAAATATATAACCTGTAGTACTCCACCTGCTATCTATATCTCCTGCCAAATCTGAGTCAACATAGCCTTGTACAGTAGTAGTAGAACCCCCAAAGTGTAAACACTTACTGGATGTGCCTCTCAAATATCTGAGAATCCATTTGACTGCATTCCAATGCTCAATACCAGGGTTACTCATATAACGGCTAACGACTCCCACTGCGTGTGCAATATCTGGCCTAGTACATACCATAGCATACATTAAGCTCCCTACAGCTGAAGCATAAGGTACCTTAGACATTTTAGTCTCTTCTTCTGGTGTCTTGGGACACATATCTTTAGTCAATTTCAAATGACCAGGCAAAGGTGTGCTGACAGCTTTGGCATTTTCCATACAGAAACGTTGCAACACCTTCTCAATATAATCAGCCTGAGATAGAGACAATTTCCTATTTTTTCTATCTTTACAAATTTTCATACCAAGGATTTGTTTTGCTACCCCCAAATCCTTCATAGCAAAAGATTTTGCTAACTGTTGTTTCAACCCCTTAATGTGATCCATGTTAGACCCAGCTACAAGCATATCATCAACATATAAACATAAAATAATGTAGCTGTCATCATCCAACCTCTTAAAATAAACACAATGGTCAGAATGACACCAACTATATCCATGCCCATTCATAAAAGTGTCAAATTTAATATACCATTGCCGAGGTGCTTGCTTCAAGCCATATAAACTTTTCTGCAATCTGCACACCAAATTCTCCTTACCCTTGACCTCAAATCCTTGTGGCTGAACCATATATATTTCTTCATCCAAATCACCATGAAGAAAGGCTGTTTTAACATCAAGCTGCTCTAAATGCAAATCTTCAGTAGCCACAATACTTAAAATAGTACGAATAGAAGTCATTTTAACAACTGGAGAAAATATCTCATCAAAATCAATACCATGTTTCTGTGCAAATCCTTTTACAACTAATCTGGCTTTAAATCTTTTCGTACCTCCATCCTCTTCTTTGATCCTGTAAACCCATTTATTCTGTAAAGCCCTTTTACCTGCAGGTAACTTACATAAATCCCATGTCTGATTTTTCAGCAAAGAGTCCATTTCATCTGTCATTGCAGACTCCCACTGAAGCTTTGTATCCACCTGCACAGCTTCATTATAACATTCAGGTTCACCAGCATCTGTTAATAGAATAGAATACAAAGATGGAGAAAATCTTTCTGGAGGTCTACTTAGCCTTGTTGACCGTCTAACACTCACTGGGGTGTGTGGTATTTGTTGTTGCTGTTGTTGTGGAGCATAAGGAACTACTGGAACATGAACTTGTGGAGTATCATCCAGTACTACATAGTCATTTTCTTTCTTCTCATGCTGCAGCAACAGATCTTTGTACAATACTTTCTCATTGAATATGACATCCCTGCTTTTTACAATTTTATGATTTTCAAAATCCCAAAGCCTATAACCAAATTCATCAATGCCATACCCAACAAATACACATTTCTTTGACTTAGCTTCCAGCTTGGTTCTATTTTCAGAATCTATAAGTGCAAAAGCTTCACAACCAAAGGTTTTGAGAAAAAAATAACTCACCTTCTTACCACTCCATGCTTCCTCTGGAATACCACAGTCCAAAGGAGTAGAGGGGCCTCTATTGATTAAATAAACAGCAGTGTTCACTGCCTCTGCCCACATATTTTTGGGCAGCCTAGCATGCAACCTCATACTCCTTGCACGCTCCATTATTGTCCTGTTCATGCGTTCAGCCACTCCATTTTCTTGTGGAGTCCTTGGTACAGTTTTCTGCCTACGAATACCATTAGAGGAACAATATTCTTCAAATTCTATGCTGCAATACTCACCACCATTATTAGATCTGAGACATTTTAACTTTTTACCAGTCTCAGTCTCAACCAAGCATTTCCATTTCTTAAAAGTTTGAAATACATCAGATTTCTGTCTAAGGAAATAAATCCATACTTTTCTTGTTGCATCATCTATAAATGTAACATAATATAGAGAGCCACCAAGGGAAGATACCTGAGCTGGTCCCCATACATCTGTATGCACAAGCTCTAATCTCTCATTTTTCTTTTCCTTCCCACTCTTCACAAAACTAACTCTCTTTTGTTTTCCATAAACACAACTTTCACAGAAATCCATATTGACACATTTCAGACCAGGTAAAACTTTCTTTGAATGAAGTAATTTCATACCTTTTTCACTCATGTGCCCGAGTCTGTTGTGCCACAGTGTTGTGTCAAAATCTACAACAACAGTTTGATGTTCTTCCTGCTCAACTGCAGCCACTGTTCCTGAGCATTCATTATCTTCTGAAACAATTAAAGTAGAAGGAACAGTATGACCTGTACAAAGATATAAGGTGCCTACTTTCACACCTTTTGCTACTACTAAGGAACCTTTTGAAACCTTCTAATTTTTATCATTAAAAGTAACTGTGCAACCCTCATCACCCATTTGCCCTGCTGAAATTAAATTCCTACTCAGCTTTGGAACATGTCTTACCTCTTGTAGTAGCCAATGATTCCCATTCTGCAACTTAATCTTAATTTTTCCCTTTCCAACAATCTGACAGGGTTCATTATCTCCCAAATAAACTAGCCCAAAATCCCCTTGGACATAATCAACAAAATAACTTCTATGGGGTGTAGCATGAAATGAAGCCCCAGAATCTAAAACCCATGAATCATCAATACTTTCTAAGGACAAGAGCAAAGCATCCTCCTCAGATTTGTTACTTACCACATTTGCCTCCTTGTTTCCATCATTTTTGTCTCCTTGATCTTTCTTCCGAGACCAACAATCTTTCTTCTTATGACCTGGTTTTCCACAGTACCAGCAATCATTTGGCCCTTTAGATTCAGACCTCTTTCCCTTTGATTTTCCTCTTGATTTCCCACAATTTCCAGAGTTGTTTCCTCTATCTCTTGTTCTGCCTCTACTTTCTATGTTCAATACACTACCCGATGTGGATGCCCCTAAGCTTTTCCTACGAATTTCCTCACTCAATATAACACCAATAACATCATCATACTTTAGGGTATTAGAACCAGAAACAGAATTACTAACAGCCATTACCAAGCCATTCCAGCTTTCTGGCAAAGAACACAAAATCAAGAGAGCCCTAACCTCTTCATCAAAAGTAATTTTAACTGAGGTTAATTGACTTGTAACTGTATTAAACTCATTCAAATGATCAGTAACTGATCCACCTTCTACCATTTTCATATTAAATAAACGCTTCATAAGAAATACCTTGTTTGAAGCTGAAGGCTTTTCATACAACTTCGCTAGGGTTTCCATCAGATCTTTAGCTGTCTTTGCTTCAGTAATATTGAATGCCACCGATTGTGCCAGGCATAGACGAATACTCCCCAGTGCCTTCCTATCCAAAATATCCCAATCCTCCTGAGACATTGATTGCTCTTTCTTGGCTACTCCCTCTAATGGCCGCCATAGATCCTTCTGATAGAGATAATCCTCCATTTGCATCTTCCATAACTGGAAGTTCTGCCCATTAAACTTATCAACCTTCAGCCTACCCTCTTCTGCCATTTCTCCCACTTAACCGAGAGACTCTCCCACTAACTCGTGAGACCTGCTTCAGAGAATAGATGAAAGAACGAATGAAATAACCTCGCTCTGATACCACTTGTTAGGATTAACAAGGCATAAATAACAATTATGTGCAAATATAACTAATATCAAAAAATAATAAACCACACAGAATAGAACACAATGGCACACAGATTTAACGTGGTTCACCCAATCCCTGGGCTACGTCCACCAACAGCAAGTCCAATATTATTATTATCCAGTGATTACAACCTAATTACAATCTGTAATCCCTTACAGCCCAACTCTGCCGCAAGTACTAAAATCATACATCATAAAAATCCCTAACCCTAAGCCATATTATACAATATTTTTCCCGCTTTAGGGTTAGAATGAGTTATAAGTAGTCGGCCCAAATAACCGAAAAAAGTAGTCGGCCTCAAAAAAAATTTCCTCGGGGGCTACGCCCCCGAACCCCTGCTCTTGGAGGCTGCCGCCCCCAAACCCCCGCTCGGGGCCCGGCCCGGCCCCGAACCCCGGCGAGGTCGGGAGGAAAAGTGTACAGTACTTTCCTGGATAGTACTTTCCTGATTAGTCACCACAAGCTAACAGGAGGAACACTCATAGGAATAGAGGGAACCATCACAGTCACCAAAGAAGGAGTATAGATAGGAATACTAGGTAAAGGATTAGAAGGAGGTTCAACACTAGTGATAGGAGGAATCAACGCTAAATCTTGAGCTTCTTGAACTAAAGGTTTAACATTTGAATGCACAAGGTGAGTAATACCACGCAAGAGGTTAACACCTTGATCACCATCATGAAGAACTTTCTTAAGAGTCTCTATAGCTTGAATGGAATCTTGATTATGGTTCTCTTGAAGAAGCCAATTTCCCATTTTATCAAGTTCAGTGGAAAGTTTTTGGACTTGCTCGGGAGGAACTCTTAAAGTTTCATCCTCATCATGAGATGAGTGAGAAGACTTTTGCTCCATATTAGGATTGGAATCATGAAGAATCAAGTTATCATCCAGGATCCTAAGGAAAGAAGAGGAAGATTCAGGATCAAAGGCACCCATGAGTCTACGACTTCTTCTAACTAGAATGTTATAAGTAGGACTAGTGGTAGTAAAGCTCATAAACCAATGTAATGAAAATGAACTAAACTAAGAACACATAAAGCATGAATATCAAATCTAATTAGCATGCAAGATCTAACACAAAGGAAAAATCTAATACTAACAAGATAAAAGGAAAGCACAATACGACATCCAATTCCACAAAAGAATAGTGAAGGTGAACACACACAATAAGACAAAGGGAAATCCAACACCAAAAAGAAAGAGAGCAAGCTAGTTGGGTTCACCAAAATGAATAGAGGTAAAATGGATTCAACTCTATTTAAATGAAAGGGGGGAAATATGAGATCTATTCTCAAACCCCAATTCCCAAAGAAGAGATCCAATTTGATCAACCAAGAGGTTAATACACAATCAAATTTATTTATGAAGAATATCAAAGAGAGAGAGAGTAAATCTAATATTTCCCTATGAAGTAAATTATGATTGAAATATAGAATAATTGAAATACAAATACTAACCTCAAATTAGGGAAGATCTAGAAAATGTCAAATTTTGATGTCTATGTATACTTTCGGGTAATTCTGCAACCTAGTCCAGATTGGAAATGTCGAGACAGAGAAAACCCAGAAATCTTTCTCCAATATGAGCTCAGGTCAAGTTTGACCCTCATAAAAGGTCAAATACTACATTCTTTATTTGAAGTCTGATTCTGATTCTGTTCACAGATCTTAGAAGTTTGCTAAAAAGGGTATCCAAATTTGCTCTCAAATTTGAAATTCCGCACCTGTATCTACAAGAAAATGGGGGTTTTTGTTGTATGGGGGGTTTGCCTTGGTCAAACCCCAGTTTAGGAATTAACCTTGAAATTGAATTGAAATATATTGTGCATAAACAAAGTAATTGAAACAAATCACCTCACTTATGTTGAAGTCCTTATAGAGGATTCGAATCCTCAAATTCACAAGTAGGAATGTTTCAATGGATGTAGGATGAATGTAGGATGTCTGCAATCAATGGAATTTGATCTTCAACACCAATCTTGACTTGATCTTTGCATATGAGAAGGCTTGAATGAATGTAGAATGATGGATCATCAAAGGGGGCTCCAAAGAGATTGAATCCTTCAATAGCTAACAATGGATCTCCTTGATGGATGGATGCTTGAACACTTGAATGCTTGAAGACTTGCTTAAATGCTTGAGAGCTTGCAATGAAAACTTGATGTGAATCATGGATGTGAATAATGGAGGTCAATTACTTGATTGTGGATGAGAAAATGAGAGAGGAATGCCTCCTTTTATAGTGAACTAGGGCACAATCCTCTAGAGGGGCCACCTTGGAGAATTAAATCCCAATTAGGTCCTAACCTTTAGAAAATATACCTAGATTAAATGCAATTAGAGGATTTACCATCCTAAAACCCAAAATGGCCAACCCGGAGGTGGGAAAATAAATATCCCGAAAGCCCGATGCCTGAAAATCAAAGAAATTGGAAATTTGAATCAGGGGGGAAAAATTAAGGTTGAACCTAACCTAGTCAGGTTTGACCTTGATCCTGAACTAGTTAGGATCAACCTCGAATTTGACCCTGGGCCCAGATTCAGTCAAAACCAGGTCATGAGGTCCCAAGGATGCCCAGAAACCTAAAAATGATATCAGAACAAGATAGAATGCCAGGGATAGACATAAAATCCTATGATTACTATGATGAAGGTTAGGAGGACCTATTTCTAAATCCTACCTATAAAATAGAGCCATGGAAGAGGGAAATTAAGGAGAATCCTTGGGATCCTAACCCTAATTTCACCTAGAATGAAGAAATCAAGTGCAAGGAAGAAGTGGAAAGTGGGGAGAAAGCCAAATACATGCAAAGACATAATCAAGGTGCTTAACATGACCCCAAAACACTTACTCAGAGGGCTAAATGCTCTTAACATGGAAGTGCTTCCATTTTAAAATGATACAACAACATCTTGGTAAAAGGTTGAGGCTTCTCTGCAAGTTGAGAGATGAATATTCTTATAGATTGGATCTTTCCTTGTAAAGATCCCATCTGACTTATATTGTGAGGAAGTGGAATTTCAAGTATGGCCTTCACCTTGGAAGGGTCTACTTCAATGCCTCTTGCTGACATAATATATCCGAGAAGTTTACCTAAGGTTATTCCAAAGGAACACTTTTTCAAATTTAATATTAATTTGAATTGCTCCATGCAATCAAAGATATCATTTAGGATAACAAGGTGATAATTTCTTGTAGAAGAATTAGCCAAAGTGTCATCCACATATTCCTCCATGCATTTATGGATCATATTGTGGAATATTTTTTTCATAGCTCATTGATAGGTTGCTCCAGCATTTTTCAATCCAAAGTGCATTACATTCGAATAGAAAGTACCCCATGCACACGTAAGGATAGTATTTTCTTTATCTTCTAGTGTAATTTTGATTTGATTGTACCTAGAGAATCCATCCATTAGAGATTACATTTGGAATCTAGCTGTGAGATCAATAGTCACGTCTATGTTAGATAGTGGGAAGTCATCTTTAGGACATGCCTTGTTAATATCTCGAAAGCTAGTGTAGAATCGAATGGATTTGTCAGGTTTTGATACTGGTACAATGTTGGAAATCCATTTGGCATAGTCAATTTCTCTAATGAAACAAGATTTTAGCAATTTTTCCAATTTAGCCTTCACAAGGCAATGTGAGGATGCATCTTTCTTAGATTTTGTTTCACTGGATTGACAGGTAGTGCAATAGATAGATGATGCATAATGAGATTTCTATCCAATCCAAGCATATCTAAATATGACCATGCAAAATTGATTTTTTTTTGCCTTGAAAAAATGAATGAATTGCTCTTTTTCTTCCTCACTCAATGACTGTGATAGATGTATGATTTGAGGATTCTCCACAATACCCAAGTTAACTGGCTGAGTGGGTTCTATCAACACTATAGATCTTTCCTAAAAATGATTGGGAAGAATATCAAGCATCTCATCCTCAGGTGCCTCAAAGAGGTTTTCACCTTCGGATACGTCTTTTATTTTTACTATTTCAGGATCTGACACGGCCACATAGTGGTTTTCCCCATCAAATTGCTTTTTATTTTTATTTTTATTTTTGAGATTGAGATACTTGATATCTTCCATGGTCATGTGTCTTCTCATTTCACTGGTGGAAGGGTAAGAGGGCTTAGTAGCATTGAGGTAATAGGATAGTTCATGGTCACTATCAAAGGATATGAGATTTATAGATTTGGAAGGGGTCCAACCAATTATCTCAAGATGGATGAGGGATAAGGGTTCAATAGGCTTGACTGTAAAGACATTGATATCATCCTCATCGTTCATGAATATCTCTAAGAGGTCAATAAAGTTCTCCTCCATAGAGCGTTGTCAATTACACATTATCCTAGAAGAATCAGAGGAGTTTATAGGAATATTATGTGAACCTAACTGATAGGGCTTACTCCTACAGCTAAGTCTCTCTTCCCATTCTTGAATAGACATGCACTCCAAAAATGTATGAATGGGAACCATCTCAATCCTAGACTCTCCCAAATTCCAAGTAGTTGTTTTAGGGTGAGGTTTGATGTACCCATGATTTTCTTGATTAGCTGGAGTGTTGACTTGATCAAAAGAAGATGGACTAGGAGCTATGAGGATGATCTACATAGGAGTATTAGAGGAATCCTCATCATTCAGTTGATTTTGAGAACTTTAGCTTTCTCATCTTTCAAAATTTGTGGAGATTATAGGAGGTAGATTCTCAAAATCACTTTCTTCTTTCTCAAGAGGTGGTTGTTGCTCAATAGTATTAGCTTGTGTTTATTCAACAATGGTATCTTCAATAGGGTCTTGTAACTTTTTAGTAGAAGAGGCTTGTGCAGTAATAGTAGCAGCAGTGTTGTCATCAACAGTAGTGGTAGTATAGTCTAGAATAGGCATGAATCTGGGTATATCCAAGATATGAGAGATGTCAACAAGTTTCCACCAATTAGGATGTCTATAATAAGTGTTGTTGTTGATGAGAAAACAATCCATAGCTCCCAAGAACACCTGTCACAGAAAGAGTGAGAGAAGCAAGAAGCTACAGAGGCCTGAATGCATTGATCCATGAGAGAGGAGACATCCTTGATGTGCAAAAATAAAAGTTACAACAATCACAATGAAATATTATTGTCTTGAATGATGTTAAGAATACAAAGGAGATGAATCCTTATGAAGGAGATCTGAAACCCTAAAAGGGTGGAGAAACCTAGGTTGCAATATAATAATTAATAAAGTAATTAATTATTATATGCCAAAGTTTAGCTTAAGTAATAGAGAGATAATAAGTAAAATGACTTATTACTCTAACACCCCCCCTTAAGATGAACTTTGGGAGAAGCTAAAAACCTAGAAAAAAACAAAATGAAAGCAAATGGGTCACGACAAAAAAGGCCTGATCAGGTACCCAATTATAAAAGAGTCTCTATAAAAGATGAGAAATAGAGAAAATCACATGGGAAAAACTCTACTCCAAAAAGAGACAAAGACTAGTCTGAAGGACTGAAGAAGCCTCCAAAATTAGGAATGTTCCAGAAAATAGGAACAATGATGAACATGTAGAACATCACTAAAGAAAGAAGCTGCAAATATTGTCAAGAAGTAACTGTTGATTTGAAGATCCTCCTCTAAATTATGACCAAGTAGAGAAGATTGTAATCTGCATGAGTGCCCTCAAACTTGAATCAAGAAGAAACAAAGACAAACAAATGAAGTCAAAGATAAAAAATACTGTAATCTGCACAAGTGCCCTCAAATGACACTACTTGAATCAGGAGTACAACAAAGCAAACACCTAAACTCAAAGATATAGATGGCATAAAAACACTAAATTTTGAAGAGCTAATCAATCAAAGCTAGAAGAGTGCTTCCAAAAAATAGGAAAGAAAGAGTGTCTATATGGTAAATGATCCATCTCACCAGAATTCAAAGGTACCCAACCACTGCATCCACCTACTACATAGGAACAAATATTGAATACATATCTCACACTATCGAACCAAGGAAGTAGAAAAACCAATAGTAGAAACCCCCTCATAATGCGAACAAGGGAGAGGTGACAATTACACTGAAAAGGACATTCAATATGAACTGCATGATGAAGAACCAGGAACATTGAAGGTGCAGAGAGAGTAAAAACACAAATAAAGATACCTAAGACTAATGTTGATTTAATTACTAAGTCACTTATTATCTCATTATTACTTAATCTAAACTTTGGCATATAATAATTAATTACTTTATTAATTATTATAATACAACCTAGGTTTCTCCACCCTTTTAGGGTTTTAGATCTCCTTCATAAGGATTGATCTCCTTTATATTCTTAACATCATTCAACATAATAATATTTCATTATGATTGTTGCAACTTTTGTTTTTTCACATTAAGGATGTCTCCTCTCTCATGGATCAATGTGTTCAGGCCTCTGTAGCTTCTCTCTCTCTCTCTCTCTCTCTCTCTGTGTGTGTGTGATAGATGTTTGCATGCAGGTGTTCTTGGGAGGTGTGGGTTGTTTTTTTGGCCCCCAGGCCTTGGAGGTTTTTTTATGGTGATGACCATACAGCTGTCAAATTTAGCCCAGTTCTTTGCTGATGTCAGCACATGTCAGTGTTTTTTAGACACCATTTTTGGGTCCATCAACATACATGTGGTTTTTTCCTCATAACTTGAGCATACAGTGTCAAAATCAAGCAAACGAGATACCATTGGAAAGCTTGTTCAGAGGTGGATCTTTTTGGCATTTTGGATTTTGAATTTTTTTCATCCATTTTTTGTACTAGGAGTTCAAAGAAAGAGCTTATTTTTTCCTTTTCGGGGGTGTAACTTGCGCATCTAAACTCAATTTTTGGAAAATGAGCTATCATTGGAAAGCTTGTTCCGTGATCTTTCTAGTGATGTCAATCATTTTTATAGATTCTGCTCCAGGTATATTTTATTAAGTTTTTTCATTTCTACACTCTGGTGGATATCTTGGATGTTTCAGGTCCTGAGATCTCTTCCTTTTGTGGAATGTCTCATCTTTGGATGTTATTTTATTTCAACAACCTTTCTCTCTTCTTTGAGTAGTGTATACATCATTTTGTAGCATTATTTTATGCAAACACACTGAGATAAAGTTCCATTCTATGACATGTAAGGGATCTTGCACATCTATGTGCCTTTTGTACTCACACTACATTATAAAGTGCTATGGGGGGTTTTATGTTTTTATTTGTTTTCCATCTACCTTTCCCAAGTTTTTACTCTCTTTGCATTCCATAAAGACAGTCTCATTTTCGATCAAATCCTGGACCAAGTGTTTGAGCTTCATGCATTCATTAGTCTTGTGTCCCTTGTTCCTATGATATTCACAATAATGGTCATCATTCCACCACTTACACTTGACTACAGGCTCATAGGGTTTGGAATTTTCAGGAAGAGTGATAATTGTGTTTGAAACAAGATTTTTTAGGGCATCCTCTAATGGCTCTCCTAGGGGAGTGAAGGTTCTTTTAGGTTTAGAAACCCAACGTTCATCATTATTCTGATTTGAATAAGATTTAGGATTAGGAGGGGAATTATCCTTGGCTTTTGTAGCTTGGATATTGGTTGAAGGTTGAAGGCTTTCTCCCTAGGCTTGGATGAGGTTATGGAAAAATTTCCATCATTGACAACATCCTTGGTTTTATTCCACCATTTTCTCTTGTCCTTGTTAGAGGATTTATGATCTTTTTGCAAAGTGATATCACCCTTGTGGACTAGGACATCCTCCACCCTAAAGGTGGCTTCAAAAAGTTTATCAAAAGATGAATGGATCTAGACTTGTAGAGCATAGTTAATTACAGGAACCAAGGTGTTTACAAAAATGTCAATCTTTTCCATCTCAATAATTTGCCTTGGATATCTAGAAAACATCTTCCTCCATCACTGAAGGAAATTGGCAAAAATTTTACACACTCTTTGCTTGGTGTTGCAAAGGTCTTGCATAGTGATAGGGTGTTGCGTATTATAGGAGTAATCTGGATGAAATTTTGGACCATCTCATCAAAGATCTTGATACTATGTGTGAGGGACGTGAGCCAAGACATGGTTTGGCCACCAAGGATTCTAGGAAATAGTCTCATGAGGTATGTTTGTTCATGCATGAACTCCATACTAAGGGCACAAAATTCCCTAACATGGTCTTGAGGGTCACCACTACCATCATACTTGTCATATTTTGCCATCTCAACTTTGGGTAGAAATGGTAGCATGTATAGGTTCCTATCAAAAGGAAAGGGATATATATTCTCAAGAGAATATTTCTTAGATGGAGTCCCATTAGATTTCTTCATTTGCATGAGCTCCCACTTAAGATCTTGGAATTTTCTAGTTAGGGCCATCATAGGGGACTCTTCCTCTTTCCCAATGAGGTCTTCAATGTCAAAGTTGGTGGGTAATTTAACTCCTGGGGATGCAAGATATCTAAAGTACTTGTGTTTATCTTCCTCTAGAACATATGTAGGAGTTTTAGGAAGCCTTTGTCCTCTTAGAACTTTCAAAATTCTTCCTCGGTAACCTCATCATCCAAGTCAAGGTGGAGTATATCATTATCATTATGATCATCCATATTGGTATGACTAGTGTGATTAATCTCAAGAGTTTTCTCAAGTTTGTCAAACAAGTTTCTTGGGTAGCTAGTGGAGTGGAAAGGTCCTAAAAAAAGAGGTTGGAAAGGTCTGTGCAAAGCATTATGTAAAGCTTGGAAAATAGAAGCATTGGGTGTGGTAGGTTGATTCTCTCTTGAGGTAGAGGGTTCAAAGTCAAATTCAGGGCTCTTATCCTTAGCTAGTTGATACTGACTATAGGTAAAGACCAGTATGAAATTCTCCAAGTGAACACAAAAAATTTTCATTTCAAGTAACTAGACTCAATGTCAAAACAATCCAAAGTATTTGTTGATCGAAAGGATAGCTGGATAAGACAAGTTGATGAGAGACTAAGTAAACTTAGTGTGAGGTGTGATATGAGGTTCAAGTACCTTCTAACACCTATTAAAAATTATTATTAGAGTCTGATAGAAGATTAGGATAGATTAGGATCAACAAGAACCTCAAAGTGTATGAAGCAATGAATTAAGCAACTCTTGTATCCACAAGGTAATTGGTTCACTAGATTACTTCAGGAAGCCAATTAGGGATTTAGAGGAATGAAATTGAATAGTAGGATGAGAATAAAATATCCTAAGACCAATTTGGAATTAAATCAGATAGTGTCAATCATAACTTAGGATGCAAGACTGAACCAAGAGCTAGGCAAGAAAAGTCCAAGAGGGAAGCTACAAAAGCTAAAGAGGGTATAAGGAACCTATGGTCAGATTAGGGAAAGTATGCAAGTAAAAATAATGTTGTAGGATCCTCTTAGTGTGATTAGGATTGTCTTAGGATAAAATAGGATCAAATAGGGCCCAATTAGGAAAGATGGGATAAATAATAGAGTGTTTAGGAACCCTTGGAAGTAGAAATTGGATATTGCATCTGTCAAGTTGGTAAGGATGTGTTTAAATGTTGCAAGAATTATGAACAAACAAAATGTATTCAAACAATCCACCAATGGACAAAGCAACCTTGGAGAGACAAGAACATGTGAAGTCCTATTTTCAAAGGTGTATGAAATAATGCTTGTGTATGTCCAAATGTTTCCATGGGTCTCAACACAATTGAAGTCACATCAAACACACTCTACCTAAGGTCAAAGAGGGAAGTATTCAACCTTTGAAAAAAAATTGATGATCTTATCCCCATAATTAAGTGGTTGAATGGCCTTTCCTAGGACTATGCAAGTTATGGATCAATTGGAAGAGATCAATGCTCGCAACACATGTCTTTCCACATTTCCACATTCAAGCCTTAGCATCCAAAGGAGAACATATGGTGAGTCATCTTGGGGTGATCCAGGTAGTCCACTTGGATCAATATTTACACAAAGAAAATCACATGGATAAAATGGTTTGCCTCTAAATCCTAAGGTGTCTAGTAAGGGTCTTTGTTCATGACTCTACCCCTTGTAGTTCTGCAAGCAGAATTGAGGCCTATAGCCCTATAAGCACCCAAAAATGTATAGTCTTGAAAGAAACATTGAGACCTCTCATCCCTATAAAGTTGTATATACTCTCATTTTAGTCTTGTAAATAATATTGAGATCAAGATGGCTACAAGTGACTATACGAGTGTAGTTGTGCTTAGCAAGATTGAGGCAACTAGACCCTACACATGAAGAAGCATTGGAAGTAGATAATTGTCAAATCTTCCCTCTCTTTAGATTGAAGGAAGATTTTGATTATAGTGGGGTGGAGTAGCCAGTTTCACTTGTTCCCGACTTGGGTAATTCCCAAAATATCTCTCTCTTGTGAGGCCCTCTATAGGTAAAATTTTAAAAAAAATGAATAACCAAGGAAGGTCTAGATTTCTGATTTTCCTTGAAGGAAAAGAGCATACTCTCCTACTTCAATGGATTCTCCCAAACACACCAAACACATATTAATTAACCAAGATCCCTTTCTAATGACCAAATTAAGTAGGTCTAGATTTCTAATTTCCCCTTAAAGAGGAAAGAACATACTCTCCTAGTACCCAATTAGATCACAAGAAATGAACCTTCCTAATTAGAATATGTGCCTAAGAAAAAAAATAAGTAACCAAGACACAATATTTATTTGTATCTCCAAGATAACATAAAAAACCACAATGTTAGAAAAAAGAACATACTAAAATAGTTTGAAAAATTTATGCTGTGAAAATGCGAAAGTTAAGAATTCAGTGAAAAATTGCATTGCAAAATAGGCAGGTGAAATTAGGGTTTCTACACCATGAGTGTGCAAAGGCAAGGAACCTTGGTTTTTCTTCAATTAAACCATCCTTCAATTCGGCAGTTTCACAGGGTAATGGCTCTGATAATGGATTTTTGGGCTATTACTTTAATTGTTGGCTTTACGGGCACAAACATGCAGAGTGTAAAAGGAAGGATGAACACTCTCTACACCCATCTTATGATCATTTGAAAGATTTTATTGCAAAATAGAAAGAGAAGAGCTTACAGGAGTCTAAGCAATCTGAAGCACCTATAGTTAGGGTTTCAGGCTCCAACACAGAGACCCTGGCTGACAATGGGAATTTGATTTGGAGCAAGAAACCAGTGCATAAGATCTTCTTTGTCCAATCTTTGGATAAGCAACTGGTTTTCTTTGCCAAAACCAAATATACAAGAGAGGGGAGGTTTAGTGATGGGTTTGATAGGGAAACTAAATCTGAGCATATACCATTTCAATCCCACTCCAATATGGGGAAGGGTGGATTTGTATCTACTCAGGTGCCTACCGCTCGCATTCTGAACCAATCTGCAAACTGGCAAATGGTGGATAGGAGGATTGGTCGACCTAGGAATGTAAAAGCCCTACCATCCAGGAAAGCTTTGGTGAAAAACCCCTACAAACCCCTATCTAAAATGGGGGGAGGAGGAATTTCAGTGGCTAAGGTGTCTTTCGGGGTCGGTATAGCAAACAAAGAAGATTGGCAATCAGTAAAAAGTAGGAATGCGGTAAGATCGTTCCCCAAAATATGTAATGGCAACAAAATTGTCTTAAGAAACTCTTTTGAACTGCTTAATAGAGAGCAAACCCCATGTAAAAAGCATTCTTATTTTCCTTCTTTCCAGAATAGCAAGGTTTTAGAAGGGGGAGAAACAACCCGGGAGAAACCACATTTGGGTTGTGAACATTCACAAACAAATGTGGGGGTATCTCCCCCCCCCTTCCCAAAACCATAGGGCATCTACAGGTATATTCAAATAAGTTGAGTATGTGTGATTCAATTCATAAAGCTTCTAATGCATATAGTCCTCCTCATCATAGGAGGAAAAATGAAAAAATACTGAATAGGATTCACCATGCCTCGGGTAAACCTTACAGTGGGACTAATCCACCACTGTCAAGGTTGACCAAAAATGCTTATTCTCCACCTCATAGACACTTTGATAATTGTAATACAATGCCATCTTCAACACATGGAATGTATGGTCAAAAACTTTATAGGTTATCATTGGATGATAAATATATTTTGCAAAATCAAAGTGTTTATGCAGAAGCAGGTGTTCTATGTAAATGGATGGGTACGGGGGCTTACATTTATGATATAGTAGAAGGTCTGGTATCTCTACTCCCCTCTGAGGTAAGTATTACTATCTTGGCTAATAATTTCCTTTTTATAGATTGTAAGTGTAGAATCCTTAAAAAGAAGATAATAGAAGAAGGTTATCTGAAATATAGACAAATTCCTTTTTTTGTTTGTAACTGGTTTCCTTTATTTAATCCAATTAATGTACCAAATTTCATGATAGAAAAAGCAATATTATTAAAAAATCTACCATTGGAATTAAACCATATTGAGATTGTTAAAAGCATAGGGAATAGGATTGGGGACTTCAAAAAGATTATTAAAAAAAAACATAATCAAACAGATATTATCATCATAGTTAAACTTAACTATCATGAGAAATTTATCCCCCCTATACAACTCTGGTTCAATTCAAACTCTATAATTATTAATCCTAAGATTTTGGAGGATTTCATCGAAGTCTCTGAGATAGAGAGTAGGTCTATCCTCGATGATCAATAGAAATCCACAGATGCTCTACACTACTCAGATGAAAATATAAAGGTTAATTTCCTTAATGGTAGAGGGGGTTTTATTCTTTTGAATACTGATAAGGAAAATCTAGTTGTACCCCACTTGGATGCAATTATCACCTCAAAAGCTACATGCAACACTCATAGAGCCTTAGAATCTCCTTCTCCTAAAATAAGTTTGGAGACCTCCCTTATCAGAAAGTGTGAAGATGCAACCTCGGATACTAAGAATGTATCAGAGAATGATAATCACAACCAACCTGATTATGGACAAATGGACAATATTGCAGATCAAATAGACTTAAATGATAAATATAAGATCAACCCATAGGATAAAGAGAAGGTTGATATGGTTGTATGTGAGAATGAACCATGAATAGACTAGTCTCAGAAATTTGTATGTTTAAACACAACAGATTTAACAGATAATGAAGAAAAATGTAAAGAGGAAGTTAATTTAATTATAGACTATTTAGGAGAATCTTTGACGGATGAACTCATGGATATGCTCATGGATGAAACATGTGATTTAGAAGAACTAAAATATCAAAAAGAAACTCTGATCAAATTGATTCAAAATTGTATTCTAGAAGAAGAGGATGCCAGGTCAACACAGCCTATACAACCTACTCCCTTAGAAATGGAAGTCCCTGATAATGTTATTCCTGGTAATACAGATACAATATCAAGAGCAACAGAGTTAAATAATAGATAGTTAGAAGAAGTTAACCTTATCCCAAAAAAGGATAACATTAATTTAATACATGCTGAAAATAAAGAAATAGAAAATAACAACAATAAAGATTTAATTTTGAATATTGAGAGTGCTAAAAACTCACCTATAGAAAGGGAAAAATCAGCAACCACAATTCCTATAGAATTAGAAACCTTGAACATGGAGTTACTAGATAATCTAGAGGATATAATAGAGCTATATGGAAAGGATATTATAGAGAGGGAAGATTCCCAAATTCAACCAGATTGTGGACTTAAAAGCCCAGAACAACAGGTTGAAGATGTCATTAATTTAGCATCAGTCAATGATTCCATTGAAGGTCTCTTCGGAATAGCTAATGAAAAGAGAAATTTGGGCATAGCAATGAACAGAGGGAGCTTAAGTACTCCTAACATCAACAGACTAAAAAAAAAGAGAGGTAGGAAATTAGCTGTTGAACTTAGATCTATAGATGGTAATGCAGGTAATCAAAAGAAGATCGCTGATATTATTTACTCAGGGAAGGAGAAGTGCCTTCCCTAAGAGCAATGAAAGTTACTACTTGGAATGTTAGGGGACTAAATGCCCCTAACAAATAGAGGTTGATTAAAAGATATCTAAAGAATTTTGAATCTGAAATCATATTATTACAGGAAACTAAACTTAATATAGAGGAAAGTACCAAGTTTAGTAATAAATTAGGAATATGGAAATTAGATTTTGTAACATCTATGGGTGCCTCCGGTGGGTTAGCTATTTTATGGGACCCTCAGAAAGTTGTAGCCCATCCCATAGTTAAAAACAATAATTGGATGGCCTTAGAAATTAAAAGCCTTAAATCAAATTTGAAATTTAACTTAATTAAAGTATATGGACCTATCCATAATGAAGAAAAAAGGATAGTATGGCATGAGATACACCTCTTCTTAATAAATAGTCTAGGAGATCCTTTCTTTATCAGAGGAGATTTTAATGCCATCCTAGATCTGGAAGAAAAATTCAGAGGATCAAAATATATATCACAAGCGCAAAAAGACTTTAATAACTAGGTATCAGACAACCATCTTATTAGTATCAATACTAACAATGGAGTATATACATGGAATAATAGAAGAGCTGGTTTTAGTCATATTGTTGAGAAATTAGATAGATTTTTTATTAGGACAAATTCAAAAATTTTCAACCAGGTATATAGTGGGGAAATCCTCCCAGAGGCAGGATCGGACCACTTCCCAGTAAGGCTTTCTATTATTGAATGCTTCAAACCATCTAGAAACCCATTTAAATTTGAGTTTATGTGGTTTCAAAACCCAAAATTCATTAACCTATTAGAGGAATGGTGGAAATAGATTTCAGTAAAAGGTTCTAAAATGTTCTGCTTAATAGCTCATTAAAAATAAAGCATTAGAATGGAACAATAATAAATTCAAGAACATCTTTAAAGAAAAAGCACAGATAGAACAAGATCTAGCTAACCTTAATAATACAGTAATAGAACAAGGTATGAACGAATGTAACTATCACAAAGAAAAATAATTAATGGCTAAATATAATGCAATTCTCCTTAAAGAAGAGATTTTTTGGAAACAAAAATTGAGGGAATCTTGGCTTAAAGAAGGGGACAGCAACACAAAATTCTTCCATAACACCACTAATTTTAAAAGAAGCATTAATAAAATCTCTAAAATCAAGAATAACGAGGGTCATATCACTGAGGACCCCACCCAGATATCAACTGTACTTACACAATTCTACCAAACCCTTCTCAATAAAATAGAAGTGACTGACCTTAAAGCTCAATATGAAATGTTAAAAGCTATCCCTAAGCTAATTTCAGATGCTGAAAACAAGATGATTAATAGTAAATTAACCTTAGAGGAAGTCAAATCAGCAATTTTCCAACTTCATCCAGATAAAGCTCCGGGCCCAGACGGGTTTCAAGCAGGCTTTTTCCAAAAATGTTGGCACTTTGTAGGGGAGGAGGTGTGGCAAGCAATAGAAGCTACCAGAAACTCGGATGCATTATTAAACAAAATTAATAATACATTTTTCACATTAATCCCCAAAAAAGATGAATGTACGGATCCAAGGGATTATAGACCTATATCTCTGTGTAACACCATTTATAAGATTCTTTCAAAATGTTTAGCGAATAGACTTAAAATGATCCTCCCTCATATAATCTCAGAAGAACAGACAGGGTTTGTTGCAGATAGGTCAATCTTGGATGGGATAATTATAGCTCAAGAAATAGTTCACTCTACACAAATAATGAAGGATCCAAGTATGCTTATTAAAATTGACATCCAAAAAGCATATGAAAAAGTGGATTGGAGATTCCTCTGCAAGTGTATGGAAGCCTTTGGCTTCTCTAAATAGTGGATCAATCTTATTTTCAACTATATATCTACCCTTAAAGTCTCGATACTTATTAATGGCACCCGGAAGGTTTTTTTAGCATTTCTAGAGGCATTAGGCAAGGAGATCCTATATCTCCTTTCCTCTACGTAATTATGGCAGAAGATTTAGGAAGAATGATAACAAAGAAACAAATGGAAGGTAAAATCATAGGCTTAAAGGAATCAGAAAACATTCCTAACATTACTCACCAATAGTTTGTAGATGATACGATCTTGCCAGGCAATGCTAACTGTCAGGAAGCTAAAGCTTTCAAAGACATCCTAATCATTTATATGAAAGCTTCGGGGCAACAAGTCAACCCCTCTAAATTAGAAATCTTCTTTATTAATACTCCCTCGAAAGTAGAAAAGGAAATATGTAACTTGATGGGGTATAAAGTGGGGAAATTCCCCTGCAAATATTTGGGCATAGATTTGGATAAAGGTCTTCTATCTTCCAAGCTTTGGAAACAAGTGCTTACTAAAGTACAAAAAAAAAAAAAGCTCATGGAAAGGTAGATGGCTCACAAAAGCAGGTAGATCAACTATGATTAAATTAGTTCTTTCTGCCATTCTCACGTATCATATGTCAGTTCTCCCCCTCCCAAATAATGTTAAAAAGAGTCTAGATAAAATGTTAAGGGACTTTTATTAGCAAGGCCTAGTGGAAGATAAGAAACTAGCCCTTATTAAATGGGATACTGTTGGGTGAGTAAGAGTCATCTTATTTTGAACTTTTCAAGTTCTCGTGTCAAGCTTCACTCTGTTCATTTTTCCACCTTGTTGGTCTTCCCACGAGTCTTCGCGCATTTGAATTTGTCAAAATCGAGCTTACGGCGTTGTTTGTATCGATTTGACTCATTTTAAGCCAATAACATATCCCTTCAAGGCTTTTGAATCACTTCGAACCTTTTCAAACTCTGGTTCGAAGTAGTTCGAAGGAGTTCAAAAGCGGCCTAAGTCCTTTATTACTAACGATGTGTTATGCAGGAAAGCTAGCGGCATTTTCTTCTTCAGAAAGTTTGAACCTTTTTGAGCTCTGGTTCGAAGGAGTTCAAAGTAGTTCAAACGGACTACCGGCGTGATCAATAATGATAGTATGTCCTGACAAGACACGCCGTGTAGACCTGGCGTGATTTCATTGGACGGGCCAGTGCGCAGAAAATGAGGCAATCAATTGCACGATTGGGAAATATTTGGTTTGAGATTGAATTATGATGATTGAAAAGGTGGCGGATCCCGAAGAGTTAATTTGATTTGAAGGCATTTATTGCTTATCACCACTTGGTGTCAAAAAATTTATTAATACACACGTAATGGAGTATATTTCGCGCTTCAAGTGGCAACTACAAACAGAAACTGGGTAAGTCATTTCTTTCCCTATTGTACACTGCGAGGTCTGGGCGCTGGAAGGGTGGTCTGGTCGAAGTGCAAAGCGTACATGTAGCTTCTTTCAAGCTCTGCCTTCTCTTTTCTGATTATTCCTTCAAATTCCCTTAGTTCAAGCAGTGAGCTGGTCGACCCATGTATGCTGTTCATCCTGAAGAAGAACTTCAGCTGGAAGAACACTTTGTTTGAGACAGCCATTTCTCAGATGCGGGTTATGGAAAAGGCCATGAAGGAGATTCACTCTGACACCCTGAAGGACATTAAAATAGTAAATCCTTCAGGTATTCTACAATTGGAAGATGCAGACCAGGGAGTTGATGCATTAGTGAAGTCCTTTGTGGATGAAATGAACGCTTTCAAGGAAAGTGAAGCGCCAATGGTTCATGACCTCACGAGGATCGCCAACATAGAAGCAATGCTTATCTTAAATCGAGGTCAATTGCCAAAGCAAGCGGAGAAAATTCAGGAGATGAGATGGGAGAAAAACGCCACGCATGCCAAGTTGATCACGTTGAAGAACCTGCACGCCCCGCCTACTCAAGAGCTGCTCCGAGTTTACCGGTCCTGGAAGCTCGTAAAGGTTGCCACATCAGAGGATGCTCAAGAAAACTGAATCAATTTTAGTTTTGTTTACTCATTTGACCCTACCTTAACTCTTCTTTAGAAACTGATTTTAAACTGTTAACGGTTTCTTGTTTTAATGGGGTCTGAGAAGCCGGGTTTTTCGGGAGGCTTTCTCAGACCGTTTAAACTATTTAAGCTGGTGCTTAAGACATGGAAAAGGGGGATAGATTAGAATAGAAAAAACATAGAAGGGAATAGAAGTAATAGTACAAGTTCTTTCTATTTTTTTTTGTTTTTGCAGTAGTTTGTATGACTGATGATAACTGGACTTTGGGCCAGTCTTACCTGAATACTTGTGCATGAAAATATTTTGATCTTTGAATCAAATAGTGAAATATATATGTTCTACCTTGGGAATTATATATCGATCTTGTGTATGTGCTATTCAGTTTCAGTCATTTATTATAGTTCTCTGAGTTATAGTTTTTCTGTAGACACATTTTTGTTAGTTAGTCTAAATTTCTCTGAATGGCCGCTGAAGCTTATTTTTCTTTTGCAAGGTAGTCTTCTGTTACATCTATTGGTTTTTGCAAGTTTATGTTGTTTTACCTCATCCGTCTAGGAACGGTTGAGAGTCCTTTTACTGCTTTTCAGTTAAAAGCTTGTATGTTAAAATTACTTTTTCCATTCATTGAATATCTTATAAAGGGAGCTGTACCTTTTTGCAAAATTCAGAGGGAAGCAAAGTAAATGCTTACCCAACTATTGTGTAAATGATTTGTTTTCAGAGGCATAGAGTCGGAAGATACATATCAGAGTATAAGAGAACAAATCTGTTCGCCAACAGATACCTTATGTAAACCAATTATCAAAGGAGGCCTTGACATTAAAAACCTTCAATGGCATAATCAAGCATTAGGGGCTAAACTTATTTGGAGAATGTATAAGGAATCAAATAGTAAATGGGCCTCAATTTTATTGCAAAAATATATCCCTGATGCGGATCCTATCAATATCTTCAGAACTCAGTCTCACGTAAAGGGTTCTCGAATCTGGAATTTTATAAAAGATTGTAGAGGGATTATTAGCAAATATCTAACATGGGATGTAGGTGTAGGTGACTAGGCACTTTTTGGGGATGATTCGTGGGCTGGCCTCCCCCCACTTAATAAACTAGGCTTCTCCCAGGATTTTATGGAAGATTGCAAAAAATCTATAGGCTTTTATCTTAAGGATTATATATGCAAGGAAGGAGAATCATTGTGGCATAAGCTAGAGGACCTAAACATTGAACACCATGAGAAACAAAAACTTTTGGGCATTCTGAAGGATAGAGAGATTGCTCATAAAACTAGATCGGACAGATTAATCTGGGCTGGCTCAAAAAATGGAAATTACTCAGTTAAGGAAGGCTATAATTCCATTATTCTGGAGAAAAACATGGATAATATAGACATACCTCTGAACCTTTTCTGGAATAAAACTTGTCTTCCTAAAGCAGGCATGTTTTTATGGGCTGCTATGCAGAATAAAATCTTAACTGTGGATAGAATCACCAAACTAGGTTTTGAAGGGTCATCCAGATGTCCATTGTGTGAGAATCATTCAAAGGATGTCAATCACATTCTCCTCAACTACCCTTTCACTCAAAGATGCTGGAATTGGTTACACCAATGTCTTGGGTGGAAATCTACCCTACACTTTGATCTACTAAGCACCCTTAAAGCATGGCCAACCCTTTATAAAGACAATTTATGTAAAGATATATGGACCATTTCCCCATCAATTTTAGCATGGGAAATCTGGAAAGAACGAAATAGAAGAATCTTTACTGGCCAAAAATTAGAGTGGAATTCAATAACCAATAAAATTGAATCATCTATTGTGGAAATCATCAATAGTAAACTAAGAAATCAGCTTAGCTATGAAGATTCTTTTAAATGATGGGACAACAAGATTAGAACTACATGGCCAAAATTGGACATTCCACCCTTATATGGCAAAGGGGGTACCAAATTGAAAGCAAATAGAGGTGCATGTAGATGGAATCCTCCAAAGGAGGGATGGTATAAACTTAACTTTGATGGTGCATCTAAGGGAAACCCAGTGGTTGCAGGAATAGGGGGGTTAATCAGAAATTGGAAGGCGGATATTGTAGCCAAGTTCTCCATGCCCATCAATCCAACCACGAACAACATGGTAGAATGTAAAGTTGCACTAGAAGGACTAAAAATATGCAAGAATCTCAACATCTCAAAAGTTATCATAGAAGGAGATTCACATATTATCATAAACGCCATTCGATCCAAAAAAACACCAAATTGGACCCTTAATTCAAAATTAGAAGAAATCAATCAAAGTCTGGAGAAAATACCCAAATATGAAATCAGTCATATTTGCAGGGAAGGCAATTCGGAAGCAGATATGTTAGCTAACCAAGGTACAAATGGATATGTTATAATGGACCAATATATCTAAGCTAACAGTCATAGGTCAGGAAGATATAAGGGCAATGATCATATGGTTAAAAACTCTACATTTGAAAGAGATATCTTGATAGACAATGTTCATAGCATAATAATCAAATAGCACTTTAACATTGTAACTTATAATCTTTAAATTAATCTTGTAAGACAAAAACTAATAATATACTGTTAAAGAACTAAATATCATAAGTGCATAAAATGTGCAAAATAACATTAATAATTACAAGTCCAAATAAAGATAATAACATCTAGTAGATTTAGTAGATTTCACAGGTTAGTTTTTGATAGCACACTAATAGAATTTTTTGTTTTTTCAATGCCCTTATACACGTTAATATCACACCCCGTATATTAGGAATATTAGCACAACTTATCTAATATTAATACTCTACCTTAGTGAGCTGAAATGATTAATAGTAATTATGTATTAACAACTCTAGGTCTTATCATTTTCATCATTAAGAATAGCTGGTGATGGCAATGATAAGATCTCTAGGCAATAAGTACTGTTAAGGAAAAGGACGGCTATAATCTTCGCTTCACATTTCCATTCTGATCTTTATTAGTCCCCAGCATTGCCCACCCCAAGAGAAACATGATCTCTTAACATACCAATCATTCGAAGTATGTATAGTGAAAGGTAATGATGACATTAGATGGAAATACATCGGCTAAAGCTTCACTCAATTTCTAAATTCTAGATAGTTCTATCACAGGGTGGTAAGTCAGATCTCATCTAGAATGATCGAGAGGTAATGCATATAAAGATAAATTAGTGGTAAGCTTAAACGGAAACAAGACATGGAGACTAAGATTCTTACCTTCTACACAAAGAGTGATAGGGCCATGGCATTTAGGGGGCCCATCTTTCCTGAGAGATGGAACCAGTTGTTAAACCCATTACCATATTCAACCAGAAGGGCAATTGAAAACTCCCTTGGAGATTGGTATTTCAATAACTGCTACACTTACAGAACCAAAAGTGGGGTCATTAGGCAGTTTATAGCTTTGTCAACCTTTGCAGGAAGGAAGAGAGAGGAGATAATTGAAGTAGCAAAAGAGATCTTCATAGAAGATCCTTTGGGAGGATTGGAGAGTATGGTTCACTACATTGATCAGAATCTCACCATACCTCATTTGGAACTAACAATGCTAACAAGTTTAGGAGATATGGACAAGGTCCCTCAATCCAAAAGGATTGCATTAATGACTTTCAAGGATGAAGATTGCTTTGATAAACATTGGTTTGACATGGCAAGGAATTTAGAGTACCTATACAAAGAAGTTTTGGAGGAAGAAATGGAATCTAAATGGCTCCTAAACTACTGGAGGGAAGAAGGTTTTGAAATACCTGAATTCCTCAACAATACCTTACCTGCAGACCTTCACATTATGGCACCAGAGGTGTCTAGATGCACTAGAAGGAAGATCAAAGACAAGGAAGATATCGAATGTATTGTGGTAATGATCAAGGAAAACCATACCTAGAAACACACCCCAGTTCAGAAGACCAACAAGGAATAGAGTTGGGTAGGATGGTATAAAATTGTTATTATATAGTTAAGTATAGAAGATATATTGTTTTTGTATAAAGGAATAAATTGGATAGTTAACAAAATGATATAGTCAGAATGGATAATGACGATGACTAGATAGCAAATTTTCTTAGACAGGATGCTCCTCTATATAATGTAAATACTATACCTAATTAGCCTTTGTCGATATAGATATCTGGTATGTTGTAACTAAGCAAGCAAATGAAGATATGTATATCTTTTTACCCTCTTCTTTGATGTTATTGGAAACTTAGGTAACTGTTCTTTGTTTTTATTCTGGTATTAGTGTAACTGTAAATCAACAATAAAGAACGATAGATACCAATAGCCTAATGATGAATATGTGATAAAATCTTCTTTCCTGTTGACATATTCATGAGAATATTTGTGTTTTGAGAAGGGAACTTTCATCATTGGTGGTGGTGCAGAGACTTGCAAACATTCTTGGGGTTTTTTTTATAGTTTCATGAGAAACCCTATACAATTAAGGAGTCTAAAGACCAATAAATAGAGTGTCCTATGCAGGCGTAAATATTGAACTGTGTTTCTTTAAAAAAAAGGATTTTCATAGGCTATTAGACTTGGTAGAAGATTTGAATACTCTCATACTTTCTACTTTAACCCAAATATGGACAGGAGTGCTTTTAAATAGACATTTTATTGTATTAACATATAGTCTGTAGCAAAAGCTTATAGAAACTCTATTTAAATTTTTAGACAAAGCGGAATAATGCAAGGAAAATCCTCAATCATGAAGGGATCTATTTTGAAGATCTGGTCATCTGTAGAGAATCATTAAAGGATAAAAGATGCAGATAGGGAATAATTGTTTATAGATATATACATTATGGTTTACATGAGAAATAATCAATCTCTTTGCACCGAATTTACTCGCTTTCAAATTGGAGTATAAGGTCTATCGATCATCATGTACCTGTCTTCAGGCAATGTCTTTCTCGAAGTATATATATTCATATACTTACATTCTGATAATTATACTTGTAAGTACATGAATATATATACACATGTATACATAGAGTTTATGTTATTAGACCATGTTATTAACTGATCTATAATATAAATTTGTTATGTATAATAGAGTAATACTTCTACCTTCTGTCAGAGCTTTGTCTCATTTATAGTAATAGATACATATTCTTCATACCCCCGAGTAAACTATGTTATATGACTCTCTGTTATAATCCGGGATTTAAATTTAAGGGTTACCACAGAACTTCCCTTCTTCTTCTATCTCTATTTACTCCCTCTCAATATTTAAGGTTTATGGTTATATATGATGGTACAATGGACTCTCTATGATAAGGCTTTTATATTTAGACTTTTAGTATTTGTTATCTAATGTATTTTTAATCAATTAATAATGTTTCCAATGCAGTACAAGCTAGTAGATATGTTTAAAGAATAGAAACGTTATAGGGGAAACAGAGGTTAATCGATAAATCTTTTCTCATAATTTATAATACTATGTATAAATGTACTAGCACTAACTATGGTCTCAGATTGAGGAGATGGAATGGTTATTGTCTTTAGACTTCTTCACAATAAGGCAAGTATCTTTTTTATTCCAATGGAGGAAGGTAAATGGGATATAAACACAACATATTATTTTTTCATTAGTAAATTTATTTTGAAATATTAACTTTATAGGATGGAAGATTTTTGTTTCTCTGCTCTATTTTCAGGAGGACTTTCTAAATGGCATCAAGTCCAATCCTCTATCGAAGGTTTAGGACTCGGATCTAACAGAATCATTTATCCATTTGTATGAAACATAGAATGTAATTAGGAACTTAATCGAAGAAATGAAGATAGATAGGATTGTTACACCTCTTGTAACTATATAATCCTCGACAAGGTCGAGCAGTGGGTATGCCTACTCAAAATTTTGTATGTATCTAAAATCTTGATTTATTTCAAGTCGTGGGAATGCCCACGGAAATTATGTATCAATATCAGGACTTATGTCCTAGGCACGGCTGGAGATTTTCTCAACCCCGCTCTTTCCTACCAACGCCTGCACTGAGCGAGGTCTATCTATACAAACTTTATTAATTTAATAAAATAAATTTAAGGGCTTCGGCCTTTTACCAATTAAAAAAACAAAAAAAAAACCACAATGTTAGTAGTTTGAATGATTTTAAGTCTTTTTTCAAGCGTCCTACAAAACAATGTGTTAGTAGTTTAATGGATTTGTCTTGGTCAAACGTCCTACAATCACAAACTCAAATCAAGAATGTGAAATCATGAAAAAGATGATAATGCCAACATTAAAAAGTAGATTTCACATGAAATTGAGACTCATAATAGGACCTATTTCCCAAAAAGTAAACTGATATTATGGTACATTAGACTATTTGCAAACAAAAATGCAAGCTCGTCATGAAAATTATAAATTTATTTTTTGCTTTTGACCTAGTCAACAAGATATGATTTGTTTGCTATAATTTTGGCCCCAAAATTAAAATTGAAAAGATAATACCCCTATTAAAAATATGAGAGATTTCTAAAATGTAAAACTTTTAGCAATATTCCCTAATTTGTTCCTTAGAAACCTAATTTATGAAAACATACCAGTTTTCAAAGATCAAATTTTTGAACTCTTATATTTCACCGAAACTAAAAACACAAAGAATAGACCCCCTATAGAATTCTTACATCTTCCTAAAAATGTAAATGTTTCTAAAAAATTCTCTGATTTGCGACCCAAAATTATTTTTTATAAAAAATAATAAAAAATTTTATAACTCACAAAAAAATGATAAAAAAAAAATAATGTTTGGACTGAGATACATCCAAACCATCCTTGATCTTCAGTAAAAGATTTAGACCAAAGAACCAAACTCTTTATGAAATATGATCAAACCTTTCAAATACCCTAGAATTTTGTCTTCAACTCAACCTATACAAGGGTTAGCCTTGAAAAAATTGAATAAAATAACTATGCAAGGTTATAAAATCTAAAAAGTGAAAATAAAATGAAGGAAAATCAAGGACATTAGCCCCACAGTGGGCTCCAAAGATGTGTGTGATAAAAATGTGATGCTTTAGACCTGCAAATCACACAATTCAATAGACCATTACATCAAACATTCCTAATCTAGTAAGAACATGAAATAAACAAAGAAATGTTTGAAAGAGGCTTATTTCTTCCTATTTGAAGTGAGTTTAGTTCTAGATTGTACTCATCAGATTGAGACAATAGAACTAGTGACTAGACAACCTCAAAATGGAAGATTCACAAGATGATCCCAATCTTCTTTGAGTTGAAAGATGAAATGTAAAGTAAACTAAGAGGATTGCAAATATATGAAATACGAGATTAAACTAAAAATGATAATGCAAAGTAAGCTATAGAAATGAACTACATTAAACAAATACAATAGTAATCTATGATGCAATGCAAGATTAACAAATATAAAATGAAAGAACTAAGCCAGAATGGATGCAAAGCAACTAGTATTCTAGAATGAAAATGCAAGAAACTATTCTATGATAAGCAATGCAAGAAAGTAAACTAGATTGCTAAGAATGCTCAAGAATGCCAAAAAGTGCTCTAGAATGCAAGTATGCTTGAATGCTTGATTATGGATCCTTTGTTCAATGGAGAGAAGGGTTTTTAAACAATTTGCCTCTACAATAGAGGGTTAATATTAAGTAGAAAAAAATGTGTGATTGAGATTAAGAGGCAAAAGGAGAATGAAGGAGATGTAAGGTTAGGTAGAAATGAGTGGTGAGGATTAAGAGGCAAAAGAAATGTTAGGTAGAATAAGACAAAATAGCAATTTTGAAAGCACAAAGCCCCTTTAATTGCTAATTAATCAGGATTAAGTATGTGCACACATGTGAATGTGTTCTTTTAATAAAAGTGTAGAAACTTTATATTAAAAGCAATATTAAAGCAATTAAATAAATATGAAAGCTCTAGAAATTAGACCATAGTATAAGCTTAATATTATTTTTATTTATTTAATTATGCAAAGGGGATTTTTAGGGTTACTCTGCATAATTATGTCTAGTAATTTTTTTCATAGGGATTTAGATTTGAAATTAGGCAAATTGATCGAGATCATGGGCTTAGGTTTTACTAGACCAAATTTTGGTGATTTATATACCAGGAAGAATAAAAAATAATCACTATCTCTCCAAAAACATAGCTTGTGATCCTCAAATTGATGATCCAATCATGTCAAGGACACAAATCTAAGAACTAAACATACCATATCCTTTGCATCTTGAAATACTATCGCATTGATCCACACTGATCCAAATACTACCACATTGTCTTTTCTAAACATCCAAAATACCAGTTTCTAATAAGTCAACCATAACTAACTCAAATCTCACTACGAACCTATGTAACTTTACATAGATCAAGTACAGAAAAACCTCAACACATCTATAGCTTAGAATCATTAGATCTTCAATACAATAGTTGTACCAATCCAAACATTCCACTAAACATTCTCGCAACATCTCTACAATATTGTCACAACAAAGAAATATGTTGACATCAATGACAACACGTCTCTCAAATATGTAATAGTGATCTCTAAAGCACATATTTGCACAAAATCCCAACAATCTCCCACTTTGGTATTGATGGAAACATATGATGTGAAAAACCAAATCAATGCACAAAGAAACCATATCAATAATACTACCAACAATATATCTCTCCCCCAAATCTTCAGCAACAAAGAAAAATCTCTCCCCCTAAGTTTTACACAATTTTTCACATGGCTATCTCTCTCCCTTTAACATCAATGAAAAAGGCACATATATGCACCAAGTCAAAGAAGCCAAAAATAATTGAATATCTCTCCCAAAACTGAAAAACATACCTCATAAGTCTAACTACTCCCCCAGAGTAATAGCCACCAAAAACATCAATCTAGATGAAAAATAGTCTCTCTAATAGAATTGAACTGATGCATCTCTAGCTCTAATCAGGAGGGGAAATCATCACAAGCTTATCTCAAAGATACTCAAAAGTATCCTTCGGCAAGGGCTTCCTAGAGATATCTACAATCTTCTCTTTAGTGGATACATATTCCATCTTGACTTCCTTTTCACTATCTTTGCCCTTCAAGAAATGATACTTAATAGGGATATGCTTTGTTTTTTAATGCAACACATGATTCTTTGAAATATTGATTGTACTTGAATTATCACAGTAAATAGAAATATGTTCATTGATACTTACTTTGAGATCTTTCAACATTTGTTTCATCCATACCACTTGTGTGCAATTAATAGAAGAAATAATATATTCAGATTTAGCAATAGATTGAGAAACACAAAAATTTTTTACTTGCCCATGCAATTAACCTCTTCCCCAAGAAGAACACACCACCACTTTTACTCTTTTTATCATCCACATTACCTTCCCAATCAACATCGATGAAGGCACTTAATTTGAAATCATCATCTCTAGGATACCATAGACCATAGTCAACTATCCCTTTCAGATATCCAAAGATTATTTTCATTGCAACAACATGAGATTCCTTAGGCTATTACTGAAATCTAGCAATAGTGTAAATTATGTTCATAATATTTGGCCTAGTTTGTGTCAAGTATAAAAATATTCTGATCATTGATCTATATTTGGTTTGATTTGCACTAGGTGAATCATCAACTTTATTCAATTTGCAACCAGTCACCATAGGAGTACCAACCAACTTGGAGTCATCCATTCCAAACTTATTCAATAATTTTTTTACATATTTAGACTAAGACATGAAAAATACCTTTTCTGATTGAGTGACTTGTAAACCAAGAAAAAATTTCACCTCACCAATCATAGACATCTATAATTCATTATGTATCTCATTAGAAAAATCCTTACTCAACTTGTCATTACCACAAAAAATGATATCATCAACAAAGACTTCAACAATCAAGATATTTTCATGATCAACTTTGAAATACAAATTGCTGTCAATAGTACCTTTATTGAAACCAATTGTAAGAAGATACTTATCCAATATTGCATACTAGGCTCTAGGGGCTTGTTTCAATCCATACAATTCTTTCTTCAATCAATAAACCATGTCTTTCTAATTAGTCAAAGGAAATCCATCAAGATGCTCAACATAAACTTCCTCTTCCAAATCACCATTCAAGAATGCAGACTTGACATTCATTTGATACACTTTTAAATTTTTATAAGTAGCATATCCAAGAAATAATCTAACAACTTAAATTCTAGCAACATGAGAAAAAGTATTCTCAAAATCTATACCTTCCATTGAGTACCCTTTGCAAATAAGTCTAGCTCTATTCCTTACAAGTTCACCACCTTCATTCATCTTCTTTCTGAACACCCATTTAGTACCAATCACATTCTTGATCAAAGGTCTGGGAATAAGAATCCATGTCTTATTTTTCTCAATTTGATCCAACTCTTCTTCCATAACTTTCATCCATGATTCATTATTACATGCCTCATCTATATTCTTACGTTCAATATTTTAAATTAAACAAATCTCTTCTCTATTATGTGCTAACCTTCTTCTAGTCAAAACACCTTTATTTATGTCACCTATTATATGATTCTCAAAATGATTCATTCTTACATACCTTAGAATCTTAGGATTTTCATGAGTACCTAATTCTTGACCTTCTACATCACTCACCAATTCATCCTCAACATCATGAATTCTAGGAACAATTTGCAATTATTTCTATGATGGAGTTTGTGTGCCTTGATTTGTACTGATATATTCATCATCTGAATTATACTCACAAGATTTGGCTTGTCTTTGATTACTTTCATCAACTCTAAAGTATTTCATAGTAGGATTATTACCACACCAAATCTCATAAGGGGTCTTATCAGTTACATGCTTGATTTTTACCCAGTTCAATGTGTATACTACAACCCTAACTACCTCTTTCCAATAGATATGTGGAACATTCCCTCCAATCATCATAGTCCTAGCAATGTCTAGGATAGTTTAGATCCTTCTCTCTACAATATCGTTCTATTGTGGAGTCCTCAAAGTAGATGTTTGTCTTCTTATCCCATGCTCTTCACAAAAGGTATTTAATTCACCACATTCAAATCTTAGACATTTTAGCTTTAGACCTATTTTTGTCTCACCGTAGCCTTAAATATTTTGAGCTTGTCAAATGCTTCATATTTTTCCTTTAGAAAAGTAACCCACATCATCCTTGAGTAGTCATCAAAAAATACTATAAAATACCTTTCACCATAATAACTCTTAGTTCTAAAGGACCACATAAATTAGTATGCAAAAGATCTAACAAACCATTTGAATAATATGGTTTTATCTTGAATTTAGATCTAGTTTTCTTACCCCTATGACATTGTTTACACATGGAATTAGTAGGCTTCATCAATTTAGGTAGATCTCTAACTGCTCTAGTAGAACTAATCTTCATAATGTTATCAAAATTTACATGACATGACCTCTTATGCCATAACCAACTCATCAATTTGAATAATCAAACATCTTATTTCAACACTATTCAAATGAAAAAGAATTCCTTTAGTCTTTGAACCTGATATAATTTTAGTACATAAACAAACCAAAGATTTTGCACATTCCATCCTTGAATCATAGATCATATCCCTTGTCAACTAGTTGTACAAAACTCAAAAGATTATGCTTTATTCTTTCATCATATAATACATCATCGGTGTTATTCTTACCATCAAGAGTAATCGGGCCTCTTCCTCAAATCAAATAAGGAATGTTATCTACAAACCTAACCATACCACCATCATATCTTTCAAAACTTACAAATTTTCTTATCACTGGTCATATGATGTGAATAACCACTGTCAATAACCCATTCATATTTCTCATCAACATGTGAAACCAAGGCTTTCTCCTCATTCAAGAAAAGATCTTCTTCTTTAATAGCAATGAATCCCCATTCATCATCTATCTTAGGGTCTTTCTCATATTTGTCATTTGTCACACCTTCCTCAGCAACAAGGTAGCACTTCTTTTGATATTTAGGAATGAAATTCTTTGGCTTATGCTTAGGAACTCTCTTAGGACATCTTGATGTAAAATGACCAATCTTGTTACATGAAAAACATTTCAAAGGCAATTTTCCTTCATACTTTCCATCTCCCTTAGGAACTCTCCTAGAAATTAGGGCTTCAATTTCTTCAAGATTTCTTTCCTCTTGTTCAATATCTTCCCATTCCTTAGCATATCTAGATCCAATATTAGATGAAATCTCACCAAGGTCATACTTTTTCTTATCCTTAGATATACTAGCTTTAAATGCAAACTCAACCTTAGGAAGATTATCACCCAATTTACTCATTTCAAAAGAAAATAACTTATGAACTGTTACAAGTAGTAGTTGTCATTGCACCAAAAGATCGACCTTTTAATTCTTGATACAACCACTAGACTTATAGAAGACACGGGAGGTGGCTAAGCCATGTCGTGAACCTCACAAGGGACATTGGCCCACTGCCAACAATCCCCCTCCCAATGTCACTTGTCGTGGCCTGTGTAGATTCAAACCTATGACCAAGCTCTGATACCACTTTTTACAAGTAGTTGTTGTCATTGTACCAAAAGATCGACCTTGTAATGCCTAATACAACCACTAGACTTATAGAAGACACAGGAGGAGGTTAAGCTATGTCGCAAACCTTGTTAGGGACGTTGGCCTACTGCCAACACTAACTAATGTATCTCTTGTCACAATGGTCAAGGTCCCAATTTATTCAATAGAAACAACTTTTTTATCATAAGAGGGAGGCAAGGATTTGATCACCTTTAAAACAATATCATCTTCATCCAATTTACCACCGGCACATCTAATTCCACAAATGGATTCATTTACCTTTTGAATGTAAGAAGCGATATTCTCATCCTCACTCATCTTCAAGGCTTCATGTTTCCCTTTAAAATTTGTAGCTTGGATTTCTTCACACATGCATCTCCTTCATGTAAGGTCTCCAATCTTGTCCATATTTCATGAGTGATCTACAATTTCATGACATTTGTATATTTTGTATCAGACAAGGCACTTAGCAAGGCTTCCTTAGTGCTAATGGTGTATTCAAATTTATTCTTCTCATCAATAGTAGTAGTACATAGATCTGCAAGAGGATTATATGAATTCTTAGTGATAGTCTAGTAGTCTTCTCCAATGCATCTAAAATGAGTTTTTATTTGAACTTTCCATATTGTGTAGTTTGTTCCTTCAAGTCTAGGATTGTCCATCTTAAATGTTGTCATCCCAAATCTCCTCAAGTGATTAGGCTTCCCAAAGAGGACTTAACTTTGATACCAATTTTTAGAATCAAGGAAGCACAAAACTAAGGGGGGAGGGTGAATCAATTGTGTCCAAAAAACAAAACCCTATGCAAACTTAAACCTTTAATCTTAGATCTTAAAATAAAGCATGAAAGCACTAATCCACAAAACACATGAACACATAGCACCAATATGTTTGTGTGGAAACCCTGTCCTATTAGGGGGGAAATCATAGTGGGGATCAAACCCACTAGATGATGTACTCAGTCAAAAGAACTATACTCTATTAGGATTATTACAAATGGGAATGCACATACATTCAGACACACTTCCTAGAGCTCACTTCTCAAATACAACTGAGGGAAACAAATCAAAGAATTACAACAAGGGATACAACCCTGAATGGACTATAATCCATTTTGGACAAAAATCCACTGATTTATGAACTGACTGATAGAATCTCCAATATGGAAATACAACTTTGATGAAGTATAAAAAATTCATGCCTCAATTATAGATTCCACTCATATCTCTTCACAGAGTCATCAATACACTGTCCTCACACATATATATATACTCTCTCATACCTTCACACTTACAAATGATTACATATTTTTATACATTTCATCAACTTATCTTTACAAGGTCGGCCAAATAGCTAATTACAAAATATTTCATCATTATAACTCAAATAACAATGTGATTTATTGAATTTCAGCTAAGATATAACAATGATCCATAAGAACATCCTCGAGCACACAACAACACCATAAATTATGCCAAGATCCTTCACAACATGTTACACCAACCATGTCGGCCAAGAACAATAAGAACACCAACATACCACAAGAAAATTATCCAAATTGATCACACCAATGAATGTGATCCAGCCACATGAATGGAATAGAATCACAACACATCGACAAGCAACATTGAATAGCTTAGAAACACTAGTAACACCTCTATTTCAGAATTCATAATCATCTATGTACTGCATGAATAATAAATAGTAAACATTGTCACTCCAAAAATATATATTGTGATCCTCAAATTGATGATCCAATCATGTCAAGGACACAAATCCAAGTCCTAAACATGCCTTATCCTTCACATATCAAAAAAATTTCACACCAATCCACACTAATCCAAATATTGCCACACTGTCTTTTCCTGAACATCCAAAATAATAGTCTTTGATAAGTCAACCATAACTAACTCAAATCTCATTGTTCACCTCTGTAACTTGATAGACATCAAGTAAAGACACACCTTAACATATCCGTAGCTTCAAATCATCAAATATTCAATACAATAGTTTTACTAATCCAAACATTCCTACAACATCTCTGTTATATTGTCACAACAAATAAATATGTTGACATCAATGATAAAAAATCTCTCAAATATGTGGTAGTGATATATAAAGAACATATTTGCACAATATCCCAACATTATCACATCAAAAAATTTCTTCCTTCAAATTTTTGTGGCATTTGGTGAGAAGTTTCTTCATTTCTTGATTTTTCTTGGTTTTCCCCATGAAGAGGCAAGTTTCTTAAATTATCCTCAAATCTCATTTGGTTTTTGATTTAATGGTTTGGAATTTGATAAGTAATCATATTATGGTGATCTTATTTCTATTGCAAACTTATTTGATGAATTTTATTGGAGATTTGATAAGGTTCATCATGCTAATAGGAAAAATAAGGGTTTTGTGTTCATGCACTTCCAAATTTAATTTGGTTGAGTGTTTTAGAGTTTTAATTACATTTTTGTGATAGAGATGGTATGAGAACAAGTGGGTTTTCCCATATTTTTAATTGGATGAGTTTGAGAATGTAGTGATTTTGGCTTAGATGGCTTTATGCATCCATTTTTAAAGAAATTTTAACTTAGTTCGAAGCTTGGGAGAAAAAGGCATTTCATCTTAGGCATTTCATTTGATTGTTTGGGTTATGAGATGATTTATACCATGTGGCTTGAGTGCAATCTATTCCGAGATTCATCCATTTGTATGTTAGTTAGTGTTGTTATGGAACTAGAGATGTATTTATGGATCTTTTGGTGTAATATAAGTGTATGTAGTATTTGGTATGACATTGGGATGTTTTATATATGGATTCTTTGGTATACTTTCTCTTTCTATGTTTGCAATGGTGCTCATACCAAAGGTCATTTTTGGAAAGTGTATTATGGCATATGGTTTGATTGAGTCGCTTTCCTTTGTATGAGTCCATAGGAGTCTTATTTGGGTGATATATGAGTTCATGGTTCTTGTGCAAAGATCCTATAATTGTACATGAGTAGTATGAGGGATCCAATTGGACCCATGCTTTTGGTTGTAGACTAATGGAGTGAATGTCATGAGTGGTGCCAAAATTGTACCTTGGAATATGGATGTAAATGTGATGTTGTGCATGTTGTATTGTGTCTTTGTGTCTCCTTGTGGATGGATTTTCTCTATTGTGCATTTTTTTCACAAAAGTTTGCACATATGCTTTGGGTACGACCTAAAAGAAACCTCGTGAAATATTGAGATAGCCTCCCAAGTGTGGGACTTGTGCATGTGAGGTTAAATCTTTGGAGAAGGTAGACTTCCTTCCAATCAAGGTGCATATATGTAAAGGGAGTGATACATGGGATTGAATGTGGTTTCTCCTTGCCCGTAACTGCACATAACACCAATAAAACCTCCCAAACTACATAGATATCAACTGTAATCTACCTTCCTAGGACTAATATGTAGATCAGAATTAATGAACTATTTAAAGGAAGGATAATCTTCACAATACAAAATTCATGAGCAATTAAGCACAACATGTAAAATTAAAAGATAGAAAAGAAATAATCAATACAAGGCAAGAAATATTTACACAATATATCAAAATTGTGAGAAGAGGCAAAACAAGGATTTTTCATTAATGAAGGAAAAGGTAGATTTACAAGTGCAGGGAATAGCTATTGCAAAAGAACAAGGGAGAACAACCTAGAAAATATCTACAAGATTTCTTTTTAAAGAGATCAAGCATAACTCTAGTTACAATAATGAAGTTCAAACTTAGAATAAACTAGAGTTAGTTTATAGAATGACAGGTCAAATTAAATCAGATAAAATCTAATCTCTATGTGTACATCTCATCACGAAGTGATATAAAGCATCCCAAGAAAGCATTATGTAGAAAGAAATATGTTTTTGACAGAAGAAAAACATTTGCAAATCATAAAGAGGCATGGTGAAGCAACTAGGTAGCATGTATAGGGATGGATAAGTGATTGGCATTGAAGTTCAACCCCATGAGATCAAGTCATAGGCCTTAGAAGTCAAATCAGATTTCTAGTAAAAAAATCCCATTGGGTGTGAAAATACACATTTTTCATTCAAAAAAAATATCAAAGAGACAAAAAATGTCACCCTAATGGCAAAAACACACACCATAATCTATACCGCTACACACCTGCACAAGCTTTCTCAATTTTCCTATGACACACATGAGAATACAGGGTGTAGAGAACACACAATGTTTCTTCCATTGATAAATATTCCCCACACACCCACACATAAGCTCCTATGCGGGGCTGCGGAGTGCCAAAAATACACATTATTTTCCACTACCCTATTATATTAGAGAGATCCAAACAAAACTCTTGCTGACCTATATTTGTCTCATTAATGCGAAAAATACACAACACTTTTTGCAAGCATGATGAAGCCAGTGTAGAGAACACAATATTGCCACCAGTGCAAAAAGCATATTGAATCTAGCCCATGAAAGGTCTCTTAGATCGGATATCTATGATGAGCTAATGGTGTAAAAAAATCCAAGATGCATCTCTTATGATTCGTTGTGTCTTGATGCCTTGTGTGTGTGAGTAGCCCTATAGCATGATTGGTTGTGTGTGCATGTTTGGGACAATGGTTATATTTGGAGCACATTGGGAGAAGGCCAAAGGGTTACTCATGGTCAAGTGGTGTAGCCAAATATCATTGGGATCAGAGTACAAGTGTTGACTGGTCCCAGTGATATGCAAAAAAATGACCTTGATATTGTGTCATTTTTGTATATTCTCATGTGCTTATGTTTTATGACCAGATGATTGTATGCATTATATAATGATGGTGTATTTGTGTAATGAAATGCAGTAATCATCATGATTGTATGGAATAAATATTCTTTTCCTTTGTTCTTATTTAGCTTTAATCTCTAGTTAATGTGATTGGCTTAGTTTAGGACCCCATGTCGTGTTTCCTCTTCTCATGTCCTATGCCACTTTCAGACTTGCATACTTGGAACTTGTGTATATTATATGTTCATGCCCATGTTAATTGATTTATTTATGGTTCTTAGTTGATAGAGTTCATTATACAATGATATTCATGGGTGTAATCATAAGGTTAAAAATTAAGTCATCAAACTAGCATAGTGTTATGGTGTGTCTGATTGATCTTGGTACATGATTTTTGTAATCTAGAGGCTATTTGCATTAGAAATAATTTTATGTTGACTTATCCATGATTTTTTGGGCCTTTTGGAAATTTTTGAGACCCCCTTGTATATTCTTGACTTTCGGGTGGTTTTAAGACCCAAATTTGACCTTATCCAAGAGTTTTGACCTCAGAAACTTCAAAATTTGTTTTTTTTATTACCCTGGTTAGGAAATGGTGCATATGACCATTCTTATTGTGCATATGACAATTATTTCTATGCATACATCCTAAAATAGTGCATCCATACCTTTTCTTTTGTGCATGTGTTCTAGATTGGGCCCTGACTTCTTATGGGACCATACTTGTGCATCCATGCTCTATTCTTGTGCATATATTCTTTGCAAAGCTGCACATCCACAATAGAATACACTTTTTCTTATGCTATTCAAATATGGGTAGGTGATTCAGATACCCATTAGCCTTGTGGTTCTTTTCATGATATCACTATCATATTTTGGGCCTTTTCAATGTGTCAGATGATCAGATCTTCAAATCGAGCCTTGTATGGTCATAGTCCTATTGGGCTAAATCTTGCTTGTACTATCAAGATGTCTTGGCATGTGTGTTATGTGGATTGAGAGGCTTGTGTATGTTGTCCAAGTGCTCTTTAAAATCCTTGTTTAGTGATCGTTACATAGCGACCATAGGACCCTTGGGAGCACTAGTCCGTCTATTTTGATGATTCGATGTTGCTCATTATTTTATTGCATTAGATATTTAATGTAATATGGTGTTTAATACCTTCTTCATGTCTTCATTTTTGGTGCATTAATGTTATCATCATAGTTAACTAATCATTAATTAACATAAAAAAATGTGGTTGTTTTGTGTCTTGTTCTCGAGGATACTTTGGTGGGGCTTGACATTTGGTATCAGTGCACATGTTCATATGTTAGGATCTTGGTGTATATGTGCTCATTGTATGTCATTGCACTTGTTTGTGGTAATCAATATGTGCTTCCATTTTTTCTTCCTTTGTTTTGGGATTTGACCTATTTATGTCTGTGCTTCTGGTTGTAGGTATGTGTAGTAGACCCTTGTGTGTAGAGATAGTTCTTGTTGGTTGATCATTCTAGGATAACTTGCTTATGACATTAAGATTAATATAGAGGTATTTTTTGTGTGTATTCTATCCTTTATTAATGATTTACCAATTGGTTTCTTATGTATTCTTGTATGTATTATGTGTTTTTTTGGCCAATGATTCTTAATAGGTTTATGAATGGGCTTGGAAGTTCATTGGTATCATTCTTTGATTAATAAATACATGAGTTGAATGATGAGTGTGATGATTATTTAAGAGTTTACAATTTCATATCTATTTTTTATTAAGGATGATAGAAACTAATGTATTCCACTAGTGTTCTAATACCCTCTTGTGTGAGCTATTGCTTAAGGAACCATGAGTGTCTTAATGATTCTTGTGATTTTTGCTTGATGGATGAAAATATGTATTAAGTGTATGGGTGAAAAAGATGATAAGATTAGAATGAAATTATATGTTGTATTCTTGGATAATGCAATGGATGAACTTGATGTTGCAATGTGGCAGCTTCATGCATATATGATATACTATGTCAAATGATAAATGCCATTTCATTGTGGTTGCAAAGTGAACTGTTTTGATTCAAATAGGTGTGTGCTAACCTATCCTAATGTGGGTTGTATAAATTAAGTAAAAGGAACCTTTTTAGTAATGGTTACTTAAAAGGAAAATGAACAAATATCTCTCCCTCAATAATTACATGGCAAGGACCTATGTGATCAATTGTATTATGAACTCTATGTATAAGTAAGTGTAAAATTAGGATAAAGGCATGAGTTAATTTAGAGTCTTTATAAATGGTTAAAGGAAATACATATTGTGTGTAAGCATTGAAAGCATAAGTGAGGTAGATGCAATTATATAGAGTTAAAGAATTTTCATCATGTCTTGTTTGAACTTGGAAACATTGCATGACCTTTAATTTAGCAAGCATCAAAATATGTCATTGGGACAAAATGTAAATGTTGTGTGTGATCTAGTAAATGTGAAAAGAAAGTAATGCAATGCCTTCCTTAGTTTTAAGTTCAAATTTGCATTAATATTTAACAAATAATGGTATAACATGATATTGAGTGGTCAATTTCTATACTAACTGCTTAAAATAGTCATGCTGAGTAATTTGAATATCTTGTGTATTATAAAAAATGAGTAGACTTGTTCGTGATAGTTTAATGGTTAATGTGATTGCTTATGTAAATTTAAATCATATTGTTGATTGACAATGACATTGTATGCATTGAGTAGAGATGACACATTGGGCATAAATATGTGTAAGAGGGTGCAACTCCATGTAAAAGTGAAAATTGTGAACAATATGCAATGATGACAATGAAAGAGGAATAATATGGATCGTATGGAATGATTGTCTATAACATACTAATGGGAATAAATGTAATTTGTTTGTAATTATGTGGTTGCATATGCATATGTACTCCCTCATGAATGTAATAAAACTAGTGCCACTTCTTGTGATGAGTGTTGTGTTAAACCAGTGCTTGCTTTGTGTGCCAAAAAGTGGTGCAATTAGGTACCCACCTATGGAAGTTAAGTTTTTTGTGTAAACTTGGGTATGAAAGAACTATACCCCTATGTGTTATTTGCTTGGTTGTTACCCTACCGAGTGCCAACCTGCAGGTTGAAATCATTCAATATAAAAGGGCTAGTACATTACCAATTCCTCAAGTAGAAGGAATAGTGTATGAATAATGGTGGCACAAATCGACCTTAGCTTCCGCTACTCAAGGGGTGAAGTAATAAATTCTTTCGCTAATACTTAGTATGTGAAGGGGTAGTAGTGTGCCACAAAGCTCATTGGGTAGAGGGATTGGCGTATGAATAATGATGCTATGAAGTGATCTTAGTTTCTACTAACTTAAAGAAAGTACTCACTACTTCCCCTTATGTTGGACCTGTATACATGGTTCATAAGAAATTATCCCCCATCCCTGCAACTCTTGAGTATTGTATCTATACTTGGTAAGAGATATTATGAATAGATTTATGATCATTGATGATTCATGCATATATGTATAATATTGCGATCTAGAATGTGGTGGGAGATTTATGCCCATAATGTGATGGATACCGTATCTGCACATGTTCTAACATGATGCAATGGGTATGCTTCCACAACCACTGATGTTCTGACATAGTGTTAGTGATGATGCCATGTCATTGATGGTAGCAAGCTCAGATTAAGGACATGATGCAATGTACATAGATATGTGAAGGTGCATTATATATGTTGTTATGTTCCTACTCAATGCAAAGTGATAGGTAGGCCCTTGCATGATTGTAGAGGAGCACCCATGGATGCTTGAGCATTTAGGCTATGGTAGGCATGTGGGTGACGAGCTATCCATATATACCTCTAGCTACGGTGATAGCCTGCATGTGCTCATTCCATGATGTATCACTATGCGGGGTATGTCCTTGCATGTTGGTCTATGAGGCACATCACCATGCAACATGTGATTAGTGTGTGACTTCTCCACTTGGTGTATTTTTATGTCGCGCAATGATGTGATGTGAGTTATAGATGAGTGCACACTCTATGCTAGACATGTGGTGAAGCTCATTTCATACTATGCGAGGGGCTATTGCAATAGCCAAATGATTGTTCCCTCCATCCTCATCGAGTGGCTAGATAATAGTCATATAATGATGTGCTATACAATTTCATGATGATTTTTATTTTCTTGTGTGGCCAACTTCTTACTTATCTTTTCTTGTGATGTTTTTGTGTGCTAAGGAAAGAACCTTCATAGGGTTAGTATCATCAATAAATTAAAATAAGAATTAAATAGCCACTAAATCAATCTAACTAAGAAAATTTAAAGATGATTGAGCACTCTATGGCTCTCTAATTAGGGATGCTAATGATGAGCTCTCAACAAACTCTCACTAGTGACAGTCCTAATATGAGAAATCAAATGATAAGCAAGCTAAACAAGTTAATTCCCAAAATAAATACTAATTAGCTCTAGATTTGCCTTTTCTAACTCAAATTTGCAAGAGGTTTAATACTTCATAAAATTTGTGGTTGATTATTGCTTAAATTATGCCTTGCTATTATAGATTTTGGCAAGGGTAGGGGGTGTAGTTGATTTGATCATGGTTTGATGAGGGTTGAGTCCATGGTTCCACCTTTGGAGACCATTTAAATATTTTGTCCTCAAAACTTGGGACAAGAGGACAAAATGGGTGGACAAGATGCTTTCTCCCTATGGGTGGTGGAGATTCGATGTGAGCTTGATCCTTAAATCCTATTGGTTGATCAATTTTCCTCCCATTTGGTGGTTGAGGGAAAATACGATTTAATTAATTGAATTTAATTAATATATTTAGCCATGTGTACCCCTTGAATGGGTTGATTTAATTTAAATGAACTATGTAATTAATTAGATTAATTACAAAATTAATTGATTTATTTGATTTAAATTGAATTTATGGCTTTTGATTGCAATTTTGCTTTGTTAAAAGCTTGATTTGATTTAATTGCTTTGATTTTTGCCTTAGTTTCTCACTTGATTGATCTTGTCCATTTTCAGGTGATTACAAATGCCCCTCTTTGAATCGATGCATGAAGCGTGTCAGTTCAAAGAATGTCTTGATCATTTCTGATGTGAAGTCCTGATCAACTAATGTCTAATTTGATGTGATAGAAGATGCAGTTTTGATGTAGGAGCATATTGGGTCCTTGGCAATCCTGTGTCACCAAAATTTTTTTGGAGTTTGTCTGTGTTGCTCAGTTCCTGCTTTAACTGAGTTGGTTGGTTTCCTTTGGTTACCGAGTGTGGTCAGTTATCTCCTAGACGGTCAGTTGTTTCACTGGCGCTCGGTGTTGCTTGTCTGTTGCTCGGTTATCTTTGCTCATCGACGGGTTTAGTTTTAGTTCCTTTTATGGCTGACTTGTGCATTTATGTTGGGTTGTGGATTTAATGTTGGAATTCATCATTGGGAAGTGTTTGGTCCTAGATCTAACCATTCCTTCTATTGATTATGGATCTGAAGGCCGACTTAGTTCGGTAGACTCTTGTATAAATGTAGTTGTTTGGTTATAGTTTAGGGGGCAATTTTTGGTAGAAGATAGAAGATAGGAATATTAGAGATTATTGGTAGATCCTCACATGTTTAAGGACTTATGTAATTCATTGTAATATCTAGCCCTAACCAGGAAGGCCTTACAACCCGACATGTATCATTCTATTTGATGGAATATATGAAAGCTTTTGCATTCTCTCTCTCACTGTTGTGTTTATTTGCTTCTGCATGTGTTGAGCATGCTTGGATCATTAGGGTGTGCCATTGATTGGCCCCTCTTGGACCCTACCTTACATTAGGTGGTATCAGAGAGAGGTTAGATCTTGATCTAGGTCTACAGATCTAGGTTTGTAGGTTCCTCTTGAAGCCCTAGTTGATTGTTGTGGGGTAGCAGATTGCAATCTGACCTACAATTGCAAAGGGTTGTCAAGATGGTTGGTGGGAGGTGAGATGTAGATCCAGGATTGGTAGATATGCTAAGGTAGATTGCTGCTAGGTTAGAAGCTGTTGAAACAGCCTAGAGAAGAGGCAGACATCTTGAAGATGTTAGTGATGACGAAGTTGAGGAAGAACAGGCGAATTTAGAACTTGCACCTGTTATGGATCAAGGTGAAGAAATATTTTTGAAGGCTTTGACAAGTCTGAAGTCAACACCACATTTCAATCCTCCTGAGTATGGTGGAAAGATGGATTCTAATGAATTGGTGGATTGGATCACCGAGATGGAAAAGTATTTTGAATATGAAAATATTCCTGAAGACAAGAAGGTGAAGATTGCAAGCACAAAGTTGAAAAGCCATGCATCCTTATATGGTGGGAACATTTGCAATTGGATAGGAAGAGGAAAGGCAAAGACAAAATCAATGTATGGAATAAAATGGTGAATAAGTTGAAAGGAAAGTTCTTACCTTGTGATTATCAGATTAACCTAGTTCGGCGAATGCAAAGTTTGAGACAGAATGATAGCTCGGTAAAGGAATATATTGAGGAATTCTATAGATTAGATATCAAATCTGGACATGATGAAGATGATGTGGAAAGAATTGGTAGATACCTGAATGGTTTGAGAGTTTCCATCCAAGAGGAAATTAGTATGGTCAAGTTGGAGAAAATTGAAGAGGCTTATCAATTTGCATTGAAGACCGAGGAAAAATTGAACAAAAGCATGAGAAAAGGCAAAGAGGTCAAGGTGGTAGATTCCTTAGAGGAAGAGGTAGATCTAATGGTGAAAATGGTAGATCTGAACCAAAAAAGACAAATCTGGACAAAGGCAAGACCGAGTGGAAAGGTGAAAGTTCATCTAGAGGCAGAGGCAATAACTACCGAGGTGGTTATGGCAGAAGAAGTTTTCAAGGAACTTTTTACAATTGTGGAGAAGGACATAGATATTTTGAATGTACACATGCTAGTAAGAAGGCTGGTAGTAGTAGAAATGCTTTGGTGCAAGAAGAGTCACCGAATGAATCTGAGAAATAAAATAACTTGATGGTAAGGAGAGCACTGTGGAATGAAAGCAAAAAGGAAGATTCGGTAAGGAAAAGTTTATTCAAGACCAGATGTAGAGTTTCTGACAAAGTTTGGAAGGTAATCATTGACAATGGTAGCTTGGAGAATCTGGCATCTGAGGAGATGGTCACAAAGTTGCAGTTGGAAAGATTGGTACATCTGAGGCCCTATCAGATTTTATGGATCAAAGATGAGCATAAAATTTTGGTAAGTGAACAATGTTATGTGAATTTGAAGATTGGAAAGTACTATGATAAGGTGTTATGTGATATCATGCCTATGGATTGTTGTCATATTTTGTTGGGTAGACCTTGGAAATATGATAGACATGCTATATATTATGGGAGATTGCATAAGTATACTATTGTGGCTGACGGAAAGAAACAAATCTTGTTACCATTGATGGAAGAACCTATTAGTAATGTTTGTAGATCTATGAAAGTTAGTTTGATGGAGGGAAGAAAGTTTGTCAACTCTTTGAAGAGAAATGATGTATGTTTTGTTGTGATCCCTAACAAACCGAGTAAGAAAAAAGAATATAATGTCCCTAAGGAGATTGATAAGTTACTCATCGAGTATAGTGATATCATTTTTGATAATGTACGTAATGGTTTGCCACCAAAAAGAAGCATTGATCATTGTATGGATCTAATCCCAGGAGCTAGTTTACCGAATAAGGCACAACATCGGTAGACACCTACCAAGAATCAAGAATTGAACCGACAGATTCAAGAATTGTTGGAGAAAGGTTTGATCAAAGAAAGTTTGAGTCCTTGTGTAGTACCTATTGTATTGGCACTAAAAAATAATGCAGAATGGAGAATGTGTACTGATTCTAGAGCAATCAATAAGATAACAGTGAAGTATAGGTTTCCTATACCGAGAATGGATGACACAATGGACAGCTTGACTGGAGCAAAGTATTTCACAAAAATTGATTTGAAAAGTGGGTATCATCATATCAGAATCAAAGAAGGTGATGAATAAAAGACTTCTTTCAAGACAAAAGAAGGTTTGCATGAGTGGTTGGTTATGCCTTTTGGTTTAACTAATGCACTGAGTACTTTTATGAGGCTGATGAATGAAGTTTTGAAGAAATTCTTGGGTAAGTTTGTGATTGTATATCTTGATGACATTCTGATATTTAGTAAGACTAGAGAAGAACATTTGTTGCATGTTAGACAAGTTTTGTAGAGATTGAAACATGAAAAGTTGCTGATAAATCTAAAAAAGTGTTCATTCAAGAAAGAGGAGATTGTATATTTGGGATTTGTTATTTCAGTTGATGGTTTGAAGATGGATCCTGAAAATGTTGAAGATATTTTGAATTGGCCTACACCTGTGAATGCTATTGAGGTAAGATCATTTCATGGCTTGGCAAGTTTCTATCGAAAGTTCATAAGGAATTTCAGTTCAATTTGTAATGCTATGGCTGAGACTATGAGAGGAGACATAAGAGAATTCAAGTGGACACATGGAGTTGATAAAAGTTTTGAGAATCTGAAGCAGAAGGTTGATGAATTACCTATTTTGGCATTACCTAATTTCAGTAAGGTATTTCAAGTAGAATGTGATGCAAGTGGAAGTGTAATTGGAGCTATGTTGAGTCAAGAAGGTAAACCTATTGCTTTCTTTAGGGAAAAGTTGAATGATGCTAGAAGGAAATATTCTGTGTATGATCAAGAATTCTATGCTATTGTTCAAGCACTTAAGAAATAGAGACTTATTTGATACCGAGTGAATTTATGTTCTATACTGATCATAAGGCTTTACAGTATTTGGGTAGTCAGAATAAGTTGAATCAGAGACATATGAAATGGGTTGAGTATTTGCAGAGTTATACATTTGTGATAAAGCATAAGAGTGGAGTCACTAACTGAGTTGTTGATGCATGGAGTAGAAGAAGATCTTTAATGACCAAGATGAAAGTTGAAGTTCTTGATTTTGATGAGATGAGAAATTCTTATGAGTTTGACCCTGATTTTTCTGAGCCATGGAGAAAGTGCAGAGCACCTATTCAAGATCAACAAGATACTAAATGGGATGAATATTTTATTCAGGAAGGTATGTTGTTTAAAGGCATTCAGTTGTGTATACCGAGAGGAATAATGAGAACTAATTTGATAAAGGAGAAGCATAGTAGTGGTTTGGCTGGACATTTTGGTATTGATAAAACATGGAATTTTCTTAAAGAGAAGTATTATTAGCCGCAATTGTATAAAGATGTTCAGAAATTTGTGAAAAGTTGTGGAATTTGTCAAGTTGCAAAAGGAGTAAGTCAAAATACTGGATTGTATGTACCGATTGTTGTTCCTAAGAAACCTTGGATTGACATCAGTATGGACTTTGTTCTTGGCTTATTGAAGGCAGTAAGAGGTAATGATTCTATATTTTTTGTTGTAGATAGATTTTCTAAGATGGCACATTTTATACCTTGTAGAAAGACATTAGATGCAGTACATGTAGCAGATCTTTTCTTTAAGGAAATTGTCAGATTACATGGATTACCAAGGAGTATTATCTCTGACCAAGACAGTAAATTTGTTGGATATTTTTGGAAAACCGTTTAAAAGAAATTTGGCTTTGAGTTGAAATATAGTTCTACATTTCACCCACAAACTGATGGACAGACTGAAGTTGTGAACAAAAGTTTGGGAAATATTTTGAGATGTTTAGTTGGAGACACACTGGGTAATTGGGATTCTATCTTAGCACAAGCAGAGTTTGCATACAATAATTCAATGAATAGGAGTACTGGAAAGACACCATTTGAGATTGTGAATGGCACACAACCAAGAAGAATATCTAATTTGAGAGACATTGTTGATGAAAATAAGAGAAGTGTTGAAGGAGTAAAGTTTGTTGAGTACATGAAGACATTGCATGAAGATGTGAAGTTAAAGGTGGAAGATAGTAATAAAAAATACAAAGATAGAGCTGATAGATCAAGGAGACATAAAACTTTTGATGTTGGTGATGAAGTGATGGTTCATTTGAAGAAAGGCTGATTTCCTGTTGGAACATATGGGAAACTGAAGATGAAGAAGTTTGGACCTTGCAAGATTGTGAAGAAATTTGACAGTGGAAATGCATATGAGATTGAGTTACCTGATGACATGGACATATCACCTATTTTCAACATTGCTGATTTGTATGAGTATCATGAACTTGATGAAGAAGTGATAGTACCGACAAAGTATCCTCAGAAGTAGAATGAAGAAGTTGAATAGATTTTGAAGGAAAGAGTTGGCAAGAGTACAAGAAGAAAATAGTACATGGAATATCTGGTAAAGTGGAAGAATAGACCGATGGAAGATAGTTCTTGGATTTCTCAGTTTGAGTTGGATGTAGCTCAGACCAGACCTACCAAATGATTCAGAGAATCATTTCAAAACAACCCCAGGTGTCTGATGCAGGAGCATCTTGGGTCCTTGGCAATCCTGTGTCACCAAAAACATTTTGGAGTTTGTCTATGTTGCTCGGTTCTTGCTTTGACTGAGTTGGTCGGTAGTTGGTCAGTTTCCTTTCGTTACCGAGTGTGGTCGGTTATCTCCTGGGTGGTTGGTTATTTCACTAGTGCTTGACGTTGCTTGTCTACTGCTCGGTTATCTTTGCTCACTGACGGGTTTAGTTTTAGTTCCTGTTGTGGCTGACTTGTGCATTTATGTTGGGTTGTAGATTTAATGTTGGAATCCATCATTAGGAAGCGTGTGGTCCCAGATTAGACCATTCCTTTTGTTGATTGTGGATCTAAAGGCCGATTCAGTTTGGTAGACTCTTGTATAAATGTAGTTGTTTGGTTATAGTTTAGGGGGCAGTTTTTGGTAGAAGATAGAAGATAGGAAGATTAGAGATTGTTGGCAGATCCTCGCATGTTTGAGGACTTTTGTAATTCATTTTAATATCTAGCCCTAATCGGGAAGGCCTTACAGCCTGACATGTATCATTCTATTTGATGAAATATATGAAAGCTTCTGCATTCTCTCTCTCACTGTTGTGTTTATTTGCTTCCGCATGTGTTGAGCAGCCTTCGATCATTAGGGTGTGCCATTGATTGGCCCCTCTTGGCCCCTGCCTTGCATCAAGTTTTTGATGGTGGAATTAATGCAATTTAGATTGATTTTAGGTCATCAATGGTTGTTTTGATGATAAGTTGCCTGATATGATACCCGATTCGATGTCTGAATGTTTGATGCCCATTTTCTGATTGATAAGTGAATTTTTTTTGATAAAAGATTACACTTTGATTTGATGGTCGTGCCCCTGATTCATTGATTAAGATGTCATTCTTGATTATCCGAGTGTATGCGTCCTCATAAATGAAATGAAATTTGAGCGTTGTTGAAAGATATGACGTTTTAGGTCAAGTTTGCGTGAATTAGGTCAATTAGTAATGAATTTTGATTTCATTTTTGATAATATATTTGCGATCGTTTGATGACAAATGCCCTTGATTTGGTAGAATTGGTGTAAACTTTGGTTCCCTAGTCATTTTCTAGTCAAAGATGCCCTTTTTAGGTCAAAATGGGCTATATATAGGGGTAAAAGTCATTTTTACTATTCATTTTTACCTTCACTTTTGAGTTTTTCACTCTTACCCCTGGGAGCTATTTCGCGATGGTTATCCTAATTTGAGAGCACAAATTTGAGCGAGGTCATTGATACATGTGACCACCTAGCTACAGACCTCCAGTATGTACCCTAACAACTCACTTTGTCATTTAAATGCATTTAAATTTAAAAAAATTGGATTTTTACTTTAAAAACTCTGTATTTTTCTTTTTCTAATTTAAATGGTGCATTCAATAGTTTTAATAGCACGTACACATTTTCTCCAGCGCTTCTACAGTTTTTCGCTGCACATTCGCTATTTTTAATAGCGCATACAAACGATAGAACTCGGGCATTAAACACATTCGCCCTTTTCTACTATGTGTACAAATTAGTTTGCGCATAATAGTATTTTAGCAGTGCATATAGGTAAATCCTATAGCGTGTACTAAATTCTACATCATGTATACCTTAAAATAGTGCTTTTAATATTTTCTCTAGCACATTCACCATTTCCAATTCCGCTTTTGCCTTTTAGCACTTTTTAACCATTAAATAGCGTGTACACCCTGTTTGGTTAAATTTGCAAACTGTTGAGTCAATTTTTTGAATCGTCTGGTGTCGTTAATCAGTTGATCAGTTTAGGTAACAAGTTTGATTTGATAGCAAGTCGCATGATGTCAATTCGAGTCAAGTTGTATTGAATGTTTGATTGTCAATCTTGATTTATATGGTGGATGATGATAAATTTTTTGTCCTGTCTGAATAGAATCAGGAAAATTTATTATGATTTGATTTAGATTTTGATTGACTTGAAATGATTCAATAGGTAATGATGTTGATTTATGATGTATTTAAACTTGGTTTTTGCAAGCCAAGCTTAAATCACTCAGGGTTAGAGGCTTGTATCCCTTGCCTTTCAAGATGATAGATGACTTGAGCAGTGCAGATCATCGAGTGATTGGCAAATCTAGACTGTCATTCCTTCTTGTCCTTCCTCGATTCCACATGAATCAAGGTCTCATTACAGCTATGGGAGAGTGATGACACTCTGACCATAACACATTTCACTTGTCGATGGGGGAGATGACCATTACTCCCAAGGATGTGTACTGCATCCTTCACATCCCCACTCATGGAGAGCTGATATACTACAACTAGGTTTATGATGGGATCACCTGTAGGTGAGTCTTTGGTGACCTGACTATTGGTGATGATTTGATCCAGTGGGCCTAGTTCTCTTCCTTCCTTGCTCTTCTTGTTATTCTAGGAGCATTAGTTGGTGGTTTCCTCATTCTAGATCGGTGAGGACATGGCTTTATAGTTGGTTGGGGTCGTATCCTTGAGGATATGATTCCACAGCCATGATGATTTGATTGGGGAACCTGTGTACTTGTGTACAGTTATATCATGAGCTGCATTCAATTGTATACTGTTGTGGGGTGACTCTTTCTATAGGTGTGATCCTGTTGTAGTTGTGGACATGGGAGCATATCCCTGTTACTACACCTATTTTTGTTCGGCACCGTGATCTAGGTTGGCCCTTCACTTGGATGTATGAGGGGATGGTAGTGCAGGCCCACTTGGGCAAGCTAGACTATTGGAGACAAGTCATTGATGACATTGATTAGGTTGTATGGCAACCCTACATTGGTTATGAGGCATGACTTGAGGATGCGGCCGAGTTACCTTTTATGTGTATGTCGCGATGGATGATAGGATGTACATCATTGATTATTGAGTGGTTTTGCTTCTTGAGAGTCTTATGGCAGTATGGTCAGACACATGGCATGCCATAGGGATTCACTTTGTATGCCCAGGTACAGGTAGAGAGGTCACTCTAGGGTCCATAGATTTATTACCGGATGGCTTGTTAGGAGGTGTTGCAGCTAGTCCACTTTCCTTGGGATATGAGGGATCATGTTGTAGATGCTGGCATGATAGACGACTATGCTGATTGGTTTTCTTGGAACCCATTTTTGAGATTTACAGATCCTGTGGAGCTAGTGCCCAATATAGAGGAGGAGTCTAATAATGATGGTGGGGATGATGATGGTGGGGGATGAGGTTAGAGATGAGGTCATCGGGGATGATAGGGAAAATGAGCGGATAGAGGAGGTAGAGTTGTCATCCTAGTCATTACTGCTACACCGATTCCTCCTAGGGGTGTTGTCCAGATGAGGGGTGGTCGGGTTAGAGTCCGGTATGGTGTGGAAAAATATCTGCATTAGGTGGGTGTGGACAGATTGGACAAATGGGGCCAACATAGGTTGAGAGTATTCAGGTAGGTGGATACTCAGGTTGTGGTTGACGGGGATGCTCAGGCCGCACAAATATTATTAGATTAGGCATAGGGTCTACCAGCACCACCACAAGCTCCTCTAGTACAGGCTCCTTCTTCTTCTTCTTCTATTCCATCTTCTTGAGTTCTTCCATCTTCTTCTTATTTCATTCCATCTTTGTCCATTCCATCTTCTTCCATGGCTCCTCCACAAGCTCCCCCTGTTTAGGCTCCTCCACAGGCTCCACCCACACAGGTTCTAGCACAGACTCCTACACCAGCCTTAGCCTCAGATGTCAGATCATTGTAGTCTGAGATGTTGATCCACATAGGTTACAACTGAGATTTAAAATCAGAAATCATACCCTTACCCTTCCCAAATAGCAACATATCATCAACATATAATGCAACAATAAGAAGGCGATCATTTTCAACTCTGAAATAAACACAATGATCTAATTTTGATCTTACAAATCCAATTGACAATACAAAGGCATCAAACTTAAGGTACCACATCCTAGGAGATTTCTTCAAACCATATAGAGATTTCTTTAATCTGCAAACTAAGGATTCTTTACCTTTAACAATGTAGTGCTCAAGCTGTGACATATAAATCTCTTCCTCCAAATCACCATGAAGGAAAGCTGTCTTCACATCCATCTGTTCTATCTCTAAATCATATGATGTAGCAAGAGATAACAAAAATCTAATGGATGTCAACTTTGCAACAAGAGAGAATATTTCACCATAATCTATTCCCTCTACCTGTGAATACCCCTTTGCAACCAATCTAGTTTTATACCTTTCAACACTGCCATCTGCACAGAATTTCTTCTTGAACACCCATTTACAACCAACAAATTTTCTCCCTTTAGGAAAAGGTACAAGGTCCCAAGTTTTGTTTTTCTCCAATGAATCCATCTCATCATCCATAGCCTCAATCCAGGAACCTGCATCTTCCATGCCCAAAGCCTCTTTCATAGATCTAGGCTCATCAGTGTTAGTAATCAAAGCAAAGGCACAACTGGAATCTAACATAGAATAACCAAACCTTTCTGGTTGCTTTCTTTCTCTTGTGGATCTCCTCAAGGGCTGCAGTTGAGGTTGTTCTTCCTCTTCTTCTGAACTATCAGAGCTGCTAGAGCTCTCCTCATCATTAGACCCAACATGGTCTCTCTGTTCAATCTTCTCAGGGGTAGGAGGCAACTGAATAACATCTTTTTCCTTTTCTTTTTCATCTAGTTGTAGCACAATAGGAGAAGATGTTAGCTCTCTGAAAATAACATTTCTACTATACAACACCTTATTAGTCACAGGATCCCAAAGCTTGTATCCTTTCACACCAGCACTATATCTGATGAAAATACATTTAACAACTTTGTTTTCCAACTTAGATCTTTTCTCCTTTGGAACATGTGCATAAGCTTCACAACCAAAAACATGAAGATGTCTAATTGAAGGCTTCTTACTAGACTAGACCTCCATGGGTTTCTTACCAACAAGGGCTGATGTAGGAGATCTGTTAACCAGATAGCAAGCAGTGGCCACAACTTCGGCCCAAAACCTTTGTTCTAAACCAGCTCCACTAAGCATACTCCTAGCCTTCTCCATCAGTGTCCTATTCATTCTCTCTGCAACTCCATTTTGCTATGAGGTATAAGGAGTTGTCTTATGCCTCTCGATACCTTGTTCTTTACAAAACTATTCAAACTCTGCTGAGCAAAACTCACCACCATTGTCAGTTCTCACACACTTAATCTTCTTACTAGTCTGATTCTCTCCAAGAGCTTTAAATTCCTTGAACTGACTAAAGACTTGTGTCTTACTTTTAAGGAAATAAATCCATGTCCTTCTACTATAATCATCTATGAAAGATACAAAAAATACAGACTTGGAGATTGAAGGAACTTTTACAAGACCAAATACATCAGAATGAATAAGATCCAAAACATCAGAAGATTTGTGAGAACTAGAGTAAAACTGAACACAATTTTGTTTACCATAGACACAGTGTTCACAGAAGTCGAACTCAAGATTGCAATCATTTAACCCCTCAACGAGATTTTTATTTTTCAAGGTTCTGAGACCCTTTTCACCAATGTGGCCAAATCTCATATGCCAGAACATTGTCTTTTCTGCAGGAAGCTTACCTTCCAAAGTATTTGCACTACCATCAGAACCAATAGCCACAGACTTCTTCACTACTTGTTCAGATGGTGAGGATGAAGAACTATTACATAGAGGAATACATGCATCTAGCTGAAATAAGGTACCTCTCCTAGTACCCCTTGCAAGCACTATCGATCCTCTCATCATCTTGCATCCTTCTTTCGAAAAAACAACTTGCACACCTACATCATTCAGCATACTTACAGATAATAGGTTTCATGCCAAACCCAAAATCTGCATAACTCTGTTGATTCCCTTTACTCGTCCATCAAGAAATTTGATAGTGACCCTTCCCCATCCAACTATCTTTAGGTGAGAATCATCACCCAAGTACACCTTTCCACCATCGAACTCTTCATATTTTGAGAACCAGTTTCGATGAGAGGTCATGTGAAAAGATGCACCCGAGTCAACCAACCACACATCATTAGATGCATGGGCTGCCAAAGCTGTGATGAATGCATCACCATCTTCTTGAGATCTTTCTGAAGCTAAATTTGAACCTTTCTTCTTCTTCTTCGGCTCTTTGCAGTCTTTACGGAAGTGCCCAGATTTATCACAGTTCCAACATTTTGCCTTGGACTTATTGGAAGTCTTTAACTTCCCACAGGATTTGGATCTACCCTTATTGTCAAACTTATTGTCATTTTTCTTCCCTCTTTCAGTGGATCTCCCACGAACAGCAAGGGCTTCTTTTTCTGAAATAGAAGCCTTTCTCCGCATCTCCTCTGATAGCAGTGAAGACACCACATCATCCATTTTGAAGGTGACTAAAGTGCTTCTGAGAGCCACCACAAGATGGTCCCATGAATCCGGTAAAGAACACAAAAGTGTGTAGCAACGATCCTCCTCCTCTAACTTGACACCAGCTGATGTCAATTGTGCAGCCAGTAGATTAAATGCATTTAAATGATCCGTTAAGGATCCACCTTCCTCCATTCATAGAGAGTACAACTTCTTCCTCAGGAACAACTTGTTCACTAGAGATTTGGCCTGATACACGGCCGCAAGTCTTTCCCACAAACTATTTGCGGTTTTCTCGATCATCTAGAACATTCAAAAGGACTGCATCGGTTAAACAGAGTCTTATGAGACCCTTAGCTTTACGGTCTTTGATATCCCAATTTTCTTGAGCTATAGTTGCTGGTCTTGTAGCATTTGAAGTTGCTTCCCATAGGTCATGATCTTCCAACATGTCTTCCATCTTGAGTTTCCACAACTTGAAATTAGTGCCATTAAATTTCTCCACCTCCATTCTTCCATATGATGAACTTGCCATCTCAATCTGAAAATAAGATTCAGAATGCTCTGCAAAAAACTCCCACTCAAACTTGAGATCAGCTCAAAAAACCCTACCCAACAACTAGGATCAAAAGTTGATCAAGCTCTGATACCACTTGTAAGGAAACTCAGGTGCGGAAACAGCTTCCTACGCTAATCTCTATAGGAGAGTATTGTGCAAATTCTTATAAATCCTTACAATTTTAGATTCGTTAACTATTTTAACAAAGATATTGCAACCACATACCATACATATAGAAAAATAGAGAATGACACAATGATATACCCTGGGGAAAACCTTTCGGTAAAAAACCCCAGCACTCCAAAACCTGCACAATGTATTATCTTCAACACAAAGATTACAATACACTTGCAATGCAAGTTCTTTTAGGAAATGAGAGACAAAGACAACAAGACTTAAATTTTGTTATATCTCTCCCATAGGAGCAGCATCATATATATAGACTCCTCTGGACCCAAAAATAGGCACAACCACCAAGACCCATGCACAAAGCCACATGTACACAGTTGTTACATGCAATCCCAAGAATAGGCATCCATCCCTAGAATAGACTATGACAGCTTGTCATAGAATCCGCCAAAAATAACGATCACAAGAGAAGTGTAAGAGAATCTGTCATACCAACCTATTTTTGGCATATTCTCTTACACACACCAACCACTTCTTCTTGGGGGCCCAAATAGGCCCAAGTCATAAGATGCTCTTACACCTGTCATAGCACATTCCTTAAATAGTTCTTATGCGTCATAGGAATCTGTCATGACCGTTTCAGTCATGATCTCCTTACGCACAAGATGCCGACACATCAAGTGGAGTGACACATCAACATGCCAACTAGACATGTATACTCACACTTAATTACGTTATTTGCAAAAAATACATTTACAAAACAAATAATAAGATTAGGAATTATCCAAGGTTGAGACACCTTATTCCTAACAATTTTTGGGATGAAAAAACTATGGCCAAACATGATCTTTCAATGAAGGTGTAGTTCAAATCATACTTCACCAATGTTCTGCTTATGTAGTATATGGCCTTTTCCTTTCCAGCTTCATCCTCTTAAGCTAAGAGTGCCCCTAGTGCATGTTCTATCATTGAGATGTATAATATTAAGGGCTTGCCTCTGATTTGTGGCATTAATGTTGGAGGATTCATTAAGTACTTTTTCAATAAGGTGAATGCTTCTTCACATTTCTCATCCCATTTGAAAATAGTGTCCTTGTGAAGGAGTTGAGTGAAATTGTGGCATTTTTCTGCTAAATGAGAGATGAACCTTCGAATGGATTGAATCCTACCTTGAAGAGATCTCATCTGACTGATATTTCGAGGTGCCCCCATTTCCATGATTACCTTTGCTTTAGCTGGGTCTACCTCTATTCCTTTTGTTGACACTATATATCCTAATAGTTTTCCTAATTGTACACCAAATACACACTTCTTTGAATTGAGCCCGACTTTGAATTGCTCTAGAGTCTTACAAAGATCTCTTCTAAGATGGGTAAATGTTCTTCCCTTGAGTGGGATTTAGAAAGTATATCATCTACATAGTCTTCCATGAATTTGTGCATCATGTCATGAAATGTGGTCATCATGGCTCTTTGATATGTCGCTCTAGCATTCTTGAGACCAAAGGGCATAACATTCTAGCAGAACATCCCCCATGTGCATGTGAATGTTATCTTGTCTTCATCTTTGGGTGCTACCTTTATTTGATTATAACCCCTAAACCCATCCATAAGTGAGAACATTGAATGTCATGTTGTTAGGTCTACGATGGCATCTATGCTTGGTAGAGGAAAATCATCTTTAGGACATGCAAGATTAAGATCTCTAAAGTCCGTGCAAATTCTGATAGATTTGTCTACTTTGGAAATAGGCACAATGTTCTAAATCCACTCGGCATAATCAATGGCTATTATAAACCCTACTTTCAACAATTTTTCTAACTCTACTTTTATAAGAAAAGCTATGTGTGGATGTATCTTTCTTAGTTTCTACTTCACTGGTCTTACTCCTTTTATATTCAAAAGATGCATGATCAAATTTGGATCTAATCCAGGCATATCATCATATGACCATGCAAAATTGATTTGTTTTTCTTTGAAAAATCTAATGAAATCCTTTCTTTCTTCACTAGATAGAGATGTTGCTAAGTGTATGATTCTTGGCTCTGATTCTGACCCAATATTCACTTTCTCTATTGGTTCAATTAAGATAGGTGATCTTTCTTCATAGTGCTCAGGCAAAGTATCCAACCCTTCTTCCTTAGCTGCCTCTATTGGGTTTTCACCTTTGGAAATGTTCTTTATTTCTTTTTCTTTTTTATTTAATGTTGCCACAATGTGGTTTTCAACATTAAATTCTTTCCATTTTGTTTTCATTTTTTTCTGAACTGAAATGTTGAATAATCTCCTTTGTCACCTCTTCCTGATATTATGTGGTAGAAGAAGGCTCAACCGCATTAAGGTATTGGGACACCGAGTTATCATTCAAGAATGTAGGGAGGATGGTAGGTTCAATGGAATCCCATTCGATTAGTTTGGGATGGATAAGGGTCAAAGGATTAATGATTTGGTTTAGTCCAATAGGGTTTAGGGACATGACTTCATTTGAAGGTTCAAACATTGTATCATTTAATTATATAATATGTGCTTCTTCAAGATGTTCTAGAGAACTAGGATCAAAATCTTCCTCACTAGAATCCTTTAAAGTTTCCATTTGGTAAAAATCTCATGGATTAAACCTAGGGTTAGATTCTTGTATAGTAGGTCTCCATGATGGAACATAAGGCTCTCCTACCCATTGATTTCTTTCAACTTCCTGAATTGGTACATTATCTAATATCACTTGACTAGAACTTTAAGCTTGATTCTGATTTGATTATGAGACTTGTTATTTTCCCTTGCTAGGAGTATAGGTATGGATGCCATCAACTTATTTATCTTGGCATGACTCACTTGACAATGAGTCCCATTCCTGATTGTTTGAATCTTCATCACTTTGGGAACCTAGTTGTAAGATTTGGTCATCATAAACCAAAGGATACTTATTTTGAGTGTACCCTTGTTCTAGGTACCCCAATCCAATGTTCTCCTTACTATCTCTCCATGAAATTTCAATAGGTTCTATTAATCCTTCATCTCTTGTCCCTAAAGGCCCTTGTCCTTTATATCCCATTTTCTGCATTATTTGGAATCCTTTCCCATATTGATGTGTGGGAATGCTTATATTTGGGATGCCCTTTTCATGTGCACTTGATTCCTCATCTTTATATAGCCAATTTAGGATTTCATTATCTTCCTCATCCAAGGATGAAGAAGTGCTTGCCCTCACAAAGTGATCATTATATTTATGAGGTAGATTGGATGGCATTCCATGTGATTTTGGAGATAAGGGTAGATCCATCATGGATAAGGAGTATTCACCTGCACCTTTTTTTTTATTTGACATTGCTTTTAAAAAAAAATCATCATATGATCCATTTTTTGATAATGGGAATCTTTGGTGTAGATTTGAATGGATCTTGTGTTGTCCTATTTTTGTTTCTCAAGAGCATTCTCCTCACTAACCTTCTCTTTTCCTTTTGTCGATGATGTAGTTAGGTTAGTAGGACTTTGATTATTTTCAACAATAATTTATTTTTCTTCTTTTTCTTTTCCCTTCAAAGATGGAAGATCTTTTGAACTTTGTCCTTGCTCTATTCTTTGGGAAATGGACCCTTCTGCATTATGTGGGACTAAAGAGTCATCAATAGGCTTCATCTTGTTGCAATATTGAAAGGGTTTTGAGTCCCCACTTACCATAACTTCTTGTCCTAGATAGGGAAATTTGAGACATTGATGGTAGGTTGAAGGTATGACTTTCATTTCATGGATCCATGGCCTTCCTAATAGGATATTGTAAGTCAACTTTAGATCAAGGACTTGGAAAATGGTCTCCTTTTGCATTGGTCCAACTCTGATAGGAAGTACTATGACACCTTTCTAAGCTCTTTCTTCATCATCGTAGGCTTTTATGGTTATATTTTTATTTGGGTCAATAGCCTCCTCAAAAAATCCTAAGGCTTTAACCAAGTTTAGGGTACAAATATTCAAGCTGGCTCCCCCATCAATGAGGACTCTTTTCACTCTATGCTTATGGATTAGGACCTCTATATGCAAGGGCAAATTCTGCGGTTGGTTTATAGACATATCATCTTGTTTTGAAAAGGATAGATAATGGGGTGCAACAAGATGTCCTACCATGGTTTGAAATTTATCCGCATCTAAATTTAGAGGCACATTAATCTCTACTAAGGCTTGTTATAGAATCTCCTTATGAGTTGGTGAAAGCTTGAGAAATTCTAGAATAGAGATCTGAGCAGGGGTTCAATGTAATTGGTCTACCAAATTATATTGTTTGGAAGATGAAGATGAAGTTTGATTTGGTAGGACAATTCTTTGGGCATTTCCTGGTAAAGTAATCTTTGATGCTTGCCCCCTAGTTACAACATTAGATGTTTCTTCCCTTGGCTTCTCTTTCACCACAATCACATTTATGGTGTTTTCATCACCACTTAGGGTATTAATGGTGTTATCATAGGTATAAGCAAAGTTAACCTTCTCATTACCTCTTTTGTTGTTAGGGTTGGTGTTTGATGATTCCCCTTTTTCATGATTTAAGAAGGGGTTTTTAAAAGCTGTATGGTCTTCATTATTTTGAGGCCCTTCCACATTTATTGTTCCATCATCAATTAGGTCTTGCATAAGATTTTTCAATTTAATGCATTCATTCATTTTATGGCCCTTGTTATGATGGTATTCACAATGGTAAGAATCATTCCACCAATTAGGCTTGACCTGGGGTTCATATGGCCTCAATTCGGGTAAGGTAATGATTTTGTTACCCACCAAAGTCCTTAATGCATTTTCCAATGGTTCACCTAAAAAGGTGAATTTTATCTTTTGATATGTGTGAAAGAAAGGCTTACGTTTAGTGACATTGGAGTTATTAAAGGGATTATTGTTGTTAGCATTGTTGTTGTTGTTGTTGTTGTTGTTGTTGGGATTGTTATTATTGAAAGGAGATTTGTTGGTTTGATTAACATTATATGTTGAATTTTCCCCACTTGATAAATTAAAGGGGGTAGCCTTTAAGTTGTGTGCTTCCACAACTCCATCATTCACAAGATTTTTATTATTGTTTTTCAACCATAGTCTAGGTTTATCATTGTGATTGTTGGCTCCTTTATTATTGTTATAATTAGATACATTATGATTGTTACTAGTGTTGGTATAGGGTTTATTATCTTTGAATAATTTGATCTCTCCTCTCTTAACCAACACATCTTCAATTTTGATCCCATTCTCGATAAGTTTTTCAAAAGTAGGGGGACATTGAAGTTGGAGCCTATGGTTCATCTCCACATCTAAGTTATTCATAAATATTTCCATTTTCTCCTTTTTAGGTATGCTTCGTGGATATCTTGCGAAAATTGTTCTCCACCTTTGAAGAAACCCTAAGAAAGATTCACCATCTTGTTGCTTAGTGCCATATAGGTTGAGGATGGTGATCTCGTGTTCAATGTTGTAAGAATAATGGGTTACGAATTTGGAGGCTAATTCCTCAAATGTCTTTATCCCTTGCGGAAGTTTTGAGAACTATTCCATGGTTTGACCTCCTAAACTTCTTGGAAAAAGTCTCATTAGATAAGTTGTATCATGCATAAATTCGATACTTACAGCGCAAAACTCTCTAAGGTGGTCTTGTGGGTCTGATTTACCCGTATATTTGTCATATTTTGGAAAGACCACATTTATCAGAAAAGGTGCCATAACCAAGATTTTGTCAAAAGGAAATGGGAACAAAGCCTCAATAGAAAATGGCTTAGGTTCAGTTGCCTTCTTCATTAGGTCGATTTGTGCTTGGAACATTTTTAATTATTTACTCATTGTACCCATCAGATTATCATCTTCCTTGTCTTTCCTAAGTTGATCAACGTCATAATCATGTGGAAGTTTCACCCCTGCTTGGGCCAAATTTAGGAAATATATTTCCCTATCTCTTTCTATTAGTTTGTCCACGACTTCAAGAAATTCAATATCTGGAGCCACCCTATTAGCTTTATCTTCAAGCGTTTCCCTAGGCCCTTGATTGGCATTATTAATGTTATCATTATTTCCTCCATGGAGATAATCATGAAATGTGGAGTTCCTATCCATTGGATCAATTCTATTTTTGAAACGATTTGGGAGACTATCCCCTTGGTTGTGATTTATGAAAGAGTTTTGAGATTCAAATTCGGGGACCTCTTTTGCAATGCAAGTGCCATCTTCTTGTAAAGATAATTTGAGTTTATGAGAGCGGGTAGAAACCGGCACTCAACAAGGTTTGATTTCAAATTGTTTCTCCCAAACTTGGTAATTGTTTGTTTTTATGAAGAGATTAAAAATATAAGATGAATCTTCAAATGGATATCTCTTACTTGTTGTATGTATTTTTCAAACAAAGCAATAAAAAATACACTTGTTCTTTTTAACCCTCTACACAAAAAGTGTTTGAATTTGTAAGGACGTTATCACAGGTTTTTGCACAAAAAAACACTTCAAGCAATCTACTTAGTTCACAAGTTGATTCGTAAACATGGCTCTATAAGGTAGGCTTTGCTATTTTAACAAGGTATCTAATCAAGATTTTGTTCAAAATGGATATCAAGTTTTCATCCTCCAAAAATTAGGAGGCTTCCCACCACTGGTATGTCAGAGTTTTGCGCAATCCCATAGGACTACTCGAGGAAGTTCGAAAGCTTAATATCCTTTTATCAAAGACCCCATTAAGGATGCATGCATTTTATTTTAGAGTGGGTTAGATTTTTGCGGCAAAAGAAAATGTATCCCACTTTAGGTCATCCCTCTCACTGACCTCGTTAAGGAAAATCTTAGGAGGCGAACCCACTATGGATCTAACATGTTCATATTGAAAGCAATAAAGTGTAATGAAGAGATAGGTTTTGGGATTTTGATTCACCAAAAGGTGAAGAGCGTATCCCTATATATTTCTTGATTCCCAAACACTTTTAACAAGGTTCAATTTCCAAACCCACTAACTAATGGGAATCAAGTATTTCTACTCTTTTCCACAAACAAGGGGTTGTTCAAATTTAGTGTTTGATTTATTCCTTTACGCTATTTTAATTACTAGATGATAACAAAAATCACAAGGCCACAATTTAAACAAAAAATGACCAAGTTGATGCTTACCTTCAATCAAAGCTAGTAAAGGCTAGAGGCATTTTTTTATGAATCTTTCATTATTTATGCTCACCTAGTGGCTATCATTCCTTCCCTTTCACTTCTCCTCCAACAAGTTAGTCAACACAACCAAACAAAGTGAATGAAAACAAGAACAAATTGGAATCTAAGCCTTATTTATCAAATTTAACACAAATTGATTAAGTTAAGTAAATCCAATTTAGTGAGATGAATTTTAATTTGTAAGCTTCTACAACTCTCAAATACTATTCATATACCTTGCTTTCCTATTGTGAATTCTCCAAAACCAGCTTGATATGCGCAATATTCTCCTCCTTAATCTTTTTGGCCAAGGCCTTTCCCTCACTGTTAAATCTAATCTCTGGTTTTTTTAAATTTTTCTATGACCAGTCATCCTGCAGACATAGAGAAATCATTTTCCATGTGTTAGATTCTGTAAATTTTCAATTTAATTAGATGCGCAATAGAATCTATTGAATGCACTATTAAAAGATTGAAAGCGGTATAAAAAATATCAAATGCGCTGCGGAAAAAGATTGAATGCACATGAACAAAATTTAAATGCGCTAATAGAATGAGAAAAGGCGTTAAAATAAAACCTTGAATGTGCTGGAGGATATATTGTACGCGCTGGAGAGTTAGGGCACACACGCTGAAAGAATGAAGATAAGAAAAGAGAAAGATTAAATGTGCTAAAACTCTATGCAAATGCATAAAACTTTGTCATAGACGCACTGTTTTAGGTCTTGTACACACTGGAGAATGTGTTGTATGCGTTTGAGAATCTGTCAAATGCGCTAAAAAACTTGTAAACAGAGAACAAAAACAAGATTTGCAAGAACAAAAAAATTACTTCTCTGAATTTATAAATTTATGATGCCTAAGGCCCCACGGTGGATGCCATTTTGTGTGCTAAGGAAAGCACCTTCATAGGGTTAGTATCATCAATAAATCGAAATAAGAATTAAATAGCCACAAAAAGAAATCTAACTAAGAAAATTTAAAGATGATTGAGCACTTTATGACTCTCTAATTAGGGATGCTAATGATGAGATCTCAACAAGCTCTCACTAGTGACAGTCCTAATATGATAAATCAAATATAAGAAAGCTAAACAAGTTAATTCCCAAAATAAATACTAATTAGCTCTAGATTTGCCTTGTCTAACTCAAATTCGCAAGAGGTTTGATACTTCATAAAATTTGTTGATGATTATTGCTTCAATTATGCCTTGCTTTTATAGATTTTGGCAAGGGTAGGGGGTGTAGTTGATTTGATCATGGTTTGATGAGGGTTGAGTCCATGGTTCCACCTTTGGAGACCATTTAAATATTTTGTCCTCAAAGCTTGGGACAAGAGGACAAAATGGGTGGACAAGATGCTTTCTCCCTATGGGTGGTGGAGATTTGATGTGAGCTTGATCCTCAAATCCTATTGGTTGATGAATTTTTCTCCCATTTGGTGGTTGAGGGAAAATAGGATTTAATTAATTGAATTTAATTAATATCTTTAGCCATGTGTACCCCTTGAATGGGTTGATTTGATTTAAATGAACTATGTAATTAATTAGATTACTTACATAATTAATTGATTTATCATGATTTATTTGATTTAAATTGAATTTATGGCTTTTGATTGCAATTTTGCTTTGATAAAAGCTTGATTTGATTTAATTGCTTTGATTTTTGCCTTAGTTGCCCACTTGATTGATCTTGTCCATTTTCAGGTGATTATAGTTTTAGACAAAATTCTTCGGAAAACTTATTTTATATTGATTTATTGTTGCGCTATCTTGAATTATATTATTTATTGTTGACATTTATAACTTATTCCTTTTTATTTATGAACTTTGGTGGCTAAACTAGTTTCTCTTTGATGTTATTTGAATATTGGCCACGTGTAGTAATGTGATCCCTCACCAAGGATGCATGAGGTAGACTTGGCTAGTGTATACGAGGAAGAAGACATAGGGAACCCTTAAGTATGGGGGTATGTGAGGTTGTTATACAACTAGTATCCACTTACCACCTTAGAGTGGTGACTATTCCTTGGAGGCTAAACACCTTACACAAATAAGGGGTAGATCACATGGTCTTGTATGGGGGGGCTCACCATATGTGTGTGAGTGTCATCTATGCATATGGACCCATCATCATCAAGCTATCGAGTGAGGTATGTATCATGGATTATGGATTCAAATGAGATTAAAAAATTGTACCTTGGAGCATGATGGCACGAGCCACTCTTAATCCTTGTATTGTGACATGTCATCCTGGTGATGTGGATTGATGTGTGCTTGAGTAAAATGCATGTATACTCATGTTTATTGTTGCATCATAGAGATGGAAATAGATCCACATTATTTTTAGCATATATGTTGCCATGTTTTATGAGTTTTGATGCCATTTGTGTTAATAAAATATGAAAATTTGAAAATTGCATCATGAAAGATTGCCTTGAAATGATAAAATTAGTCTAAATGGTGATGTCTCCAAGAAAATTTAAGTGGTTAAGCTCATTTACCTTTCTTGAAATTGATGAAATGCTAGTAATTTTGAGAAAATTAAGTGATTGATTTGGTATGCATTGCTTGAAAAAAGATGAAGTGTTGGTAAATTGAGTACTGCTATTGTGGGAATTGGTGTACCTTATATATGTGAATTAATAAGGGATTAATGTAAATTATTGTTCATTGTGAACCATGTATGTGTTATTGAAAAATAAATGAGTAGAAAATCTATTGTAAATGTCATATTTAAGGCTGAAAATGTAAGATAAAGGAAACCTTGTGATAAGGAATTACAGTTTAGAGTGTTCATGGATAAATTTTGCATAAGAAATTGGTCAATATTGTTTCTCGTGTTTGAATGCATAGTTTATTCTTGGTTACTAACCTTAAGGAAAGCTTGCACTAGGGGATTTTGTGGAGAAAGTTGAAATCATAATGGTTGGTAAATATATGAAAAGATGTAGTTACAATAGGTATCATGGATACCCATTTCCATGAGGATTCTTTTATTTTATTTTATTTTATCATTGTATATATTCAAGGAGTAAACATATTAGTGATATGGGTTAAACAAAGTTCCAAGACTAATGTGTTATGTGTTTCTATCCTTAGCCTTGGTCCAAGAGTAAGTCGAGCCTTAGGGGGGAAGGATGTAGTGCCACCTCAACCTTGCCTTGGTAATAAGGTAACAAGGCTAGATAGATTTTGGATTAAATGTGGTATGAGGTAAGCATTGTTGATTTTAAATGTTAGTTAATGGAACTAGAAGCATATTGGGTTTATTATAATTTATTATGATTTTAATTCATGATAGGACACTATGAATAAACTGAGATGATTAGATATTTCATTGGATTATGGTTGAAGCTATTATTGCATGGTAATGTCTATAGTTTTGTTAGATAAATATATTTGTGGATTTATAATATTCTTGCTATGATAATATGATTACATGACAATGGCAGATGATAACTAATGAGTTCAATGATATGTTAGCTTAGATGGATTAGGATATGTGATCATGTGGTTATTAGTAACAATAATGTTATCTAATGATATATTATGGAATAAGGTACATTTAGTTAGATGAGATATGATTAAGATGTCTAAATGGTATTGGATAATACCATGTTTGTTCAATGTTAAAAGAGTGATTAATTACTGATATTGTGATTGTATGGTGTGTTTGTATGAAGAGGTATGAAGTCATAGTCACTCATGTGTGAGATCTACACAATGTCGTGATCCCCTTTGTCATTTGATATTATATATATGTACATGTGCTTTGATTACCATACTAATGTGGACAGGTACATGGCATTGACTTCCCCTGAATTGGCAAGGATGTTCTACGACTAAAAAACATATATATTATTTAACCCTAGTGGTGGTTAAATATGAAGTTAATCATATGGCCAACTGATTCCCCTAGCCACAATTGTCATTCTAGGTTTGGGTGACAATTGTCATATTGCTTGTTTTGGCTAGGCAGTTACTGGGTGGTAACAACCAGTTGCCTTGTTTAGTAGGTTGAGTTATGTGGTTTTTCTATGTAGTTTATTTTGTAATTTTTGTAACGGTTGTCAATCAGTGCTCAAGTTTAGTAATGCATTGGAATGTGGGATGGAGTTATCAGCTAGTTTTTTAGCATTA